>VUQK01040030.1:7991-18085 GCA_015106715.1 Bujurquina vittata
GATTGATGATGCTACAATTTAAACTTTCTTGTTGTACTTCCAAACCCTTAGTATTGTAAAGGCAGAACTAGCCAATATAGTATCTTAAGCAACACACTAATATAGAGAAATAATGTACTTACTATACAGTCCGCATAACTGAAGGAACCAGAACTAAAGGCTTGTTGTGAGGCTCCATCACATTTGTATTTATATTCCTCTTTTAAACAAATCCTGAAATCAATCTGGAATATGAAAAGCAGGCTTTACGTTTTGAACACAGCTGCTCATTGACCAACAGTCTTCTGTAAACATTGTAACTTTATTCATATGTGAAGTTATCACTAATCCAAGCCTTGTCCACCCAGGGACCAAAGCCCTGCCGCAGCAGGTAGGCCCGCAGCACGCTCTTGGCCTCCTGGTATGACTTTGCCATCATCTTCAGCGACCCAGAAAAAGAAGAAAAAGTTGTGTAGTATCAATACTAACTTGGGGTTCTTATTTAAAACAAATATTTGACAAGTCAGGAAAATAATGGATGCACAAAAAAAATCTACTCCATTTAAAACAGGTGGAAAATACAATAAACTTGTGTGGTGGTTATCTTAACAGTGCAGTGTTGGCTTTCTAGTGGCCTCGTGTTCAGCAATCTACGTTAATGCTAAAATAAAGTTTTACTCTTGCATGCATCATGCAGGAAAAGGTGCTGTGCTTACCTTGGCTCCTCTGTAGGAACTCGCGGCCAGCAAGTCTGTCCTCTGAGCTTCAGTGGCCACCAACCTGAACCGGTGCAGCATGGCGACTTTGCACAGACGGCTCGCCAGGGCACAGCTACTCTTAAAGGGAGAGCTACAGACCACATAACTAAGCAGTCGGTATGAAACCGTAGCAATAACGCTGTAACACACACACAGCCGGATAGAGCGCAGACACAGGCGGATGCCTACAGAGCAGTGAAAGTGTCAAAGTAACAGATCCTGCCTATAGTTCTCAGTTTGTCTGGTGACCTGCTAATTACACTTACAAGGCGTCTAGTTTAAAAAGTATGACTTATGCGTTAGTCATATTTTCTATTTCTATTATTTAGTGATATCTGATTTTCTTTTAGATATTTTATACATGTAAAACAATCATTGTTATCCAGATCTAAAATCAGGAGAACATCAACTACTTGCCATCAAAATATTAGCGTTTTTAAAGAGACTCGCGCAAAATATGATTCCCTACTGCAAAGTTCCTGTACAGTGACTCTTACCCTTCGATGGTCTTGCCCTCCAGACCATCCACAACCTCCAGCGAGCTGTCTCCTGTGCTCCAGTTGACGCTGTAGGTCAGCTGCTTGCCGTCTGCACAGCTGGAAGTCACAGACGGCACCAGGCTAATCAGAGGCCTCATCATGCAGTAGAACATGGGCAGCTGAGAGGTGATCCCCTCCACACGCTGGCTCACAGACCTCTCCACGCCACTAATTTCACTACAGTCAGAGTCACCTGCAAGATTTATTAAAAGTTAAAATACAGCATTTTCAAACAATTGAAAATATAGTTTCTTTCAGTTGCTGGTATCATTTGTTTTTATGAGTAATCTTGCTGTGAATTGCATTTGTGAAGGTGTTTGACTTTGTTACATTTGTTACAAATATAGAGAACAACTCATTCTGGAGTTCCCCATCTCTTACAGACTGAATGAGTGTGGTCGAAGTCATTGTGATTATGAAAAAGGCAGAAAATTATTACTTAACCTCAGTAAAAATAACTCGGGAGCTTGAAGATATTGTACTGTCATAACGTCGTCAAATGAAGATCATTTTTAAGTTGGGGAATTTTTCAACTAATTGTCACCTGCCTAAAAGCAGGTACACTCAACACCTACAGTGTTACACAAAGTTACAGAAGGATTTTTGAGAGCCGTCACTTGTTTCTCAGCTATTTTAAAACAATTACGCCGGCAGGTACTACACCGAAGGGTGGCCGGCCTCTCTCTTAGAGATAAGGTGAGGAGTGTGGCCATCCAGGAGGGGCTCAGAGTAGAGCCGCTGCTCCTCCACATCAAAAGGAGACAGTTGAGGTGGCTCGGGCATCCTGGCCACCTCTTGGGTCAGGTGTTCCGAGCATGTCCAACTGGGAGGAAGCCCCGGGGTAGACCCAGGACTTGCTGGAGAGATTATATCTCTCGGCTGGCCTTGGAACACATTAAGGTCCCTCCTGATGAGCTGGTGGAGGTGGCTGGGGAGAGGGAAACCTGGGCTTCTCTGCTTAGGCTGCTGCCCCCACGACCCGGCCCCGGATAAGCAGAAGAGAATGGATGGAAGGATGGTAAAGAACACCCTGATAGACTTCCCCCAGCCATTTTAAAAGCTCGTTCTAATCTGTTTTTGGTTTTTCAATTCGTGACTGTGTGAGACTGGTGCTTGGTTATAGCTACAGATGGAGAAGTTTCACCACCACAATTATGTAACAGCCACCAGTGAACTGACAACACAAACTGTACAGGACAAATCACAAAGTCTAGCAGTCACCCAAAAAAGGCTCTCTTATATATGAGATAAAAACACCTGGTGTTAAGGAGCACAGTGACTTTATGACTTGCCTATGAAGATGCTTTGGACATAGACGGGCTCAATAAAGTGGCTAAGCAAGGCTCCCTGGTATCCAAGCACCTGCCACTGGGTGATCTTGTCTGTGGTGGACATGCTGACCATCTTGGAGGTGCAGTGATCGTGGGTTGACGAGAAAACTGAGAACACCTTTAAAAGAAAGCACTTGTAATTATGCATCAATACAATTACAAATGAAATTTAAACACTGAGGTGTTCAATAGATGAAAGTAAGGCAGCATCACCTTGCCCTCCACAGACAGGTGTAGGCTGATCTCGTTGTTGACTTGCCATGCTAGCATGGAGAGTGGGTTCAGGCGCCTGCAAATTACGCAGAGGTGAGAAAAACCCTTAAAAATCATATTATTCAAAGTTCCATCCCAGAATTGTTTGACCTGAAGTGCTCGCTGCAGTTTTAAAAAACGTGCATATATAAACAAAAAAAGCAAAATGGGGAAAAAATCAGTTTGGAACACTTAGAAGATCCAGAAACAATTTAAGTTTTTACCAACATTGCTTGCAGAGAGCTGATTTCAGGTACTCGCGTTTCAGTTGCATTACAATAAGCTATGCAAGCTGCACTCCCACACCTTGGTAATTTCTTGGGTGCTTTTTCTTGTGCTAATTTATGCTTCCTAGTGTCCTATCTTCTCCTACGACCAGGAACTCATTCAGCTTCCAGTTACTTGCACAAGAAGAAGAACAGACACTCAAACAGGCACTTAAAACGAGGAAAAATGAATAAAAGTAATTTATAAAGTGCCGTCAGTTAAAAAAAAATGCCTCCAAGTCATAAACTGATGCTGTTTCAGACTGATGATGGTAAAGGATCAAGGATTCATCAGCTCCCGTTCCTTCATCGACACATTTCTCTCTTTTACATCTTTGCTGGGACAAAGTAAGAAGCTGGAATGAGAGCGAGCGAAGAGAGTGAGAAGACACGTTACCATAGTGAAAAGCACCCCCGATCTTGAAATTTGCTTTGCTCATCTTCATGTTGTGTTTTGGTGGGCGGAGAGGCGCAAACATGTGGGAGCTTCAATCAAATGTGGTAACACAAAGTGAGTTTCAGGTATTTTTGGTGGAAAATGTGTGTTAAGAGCTAAGAACGTCTCAGTGGTCACAAACTGGGATCAGAGCTTCATCGAAGACGCTACAGACATATTGAAGCAAATTAATTTATTATTTCCTGTCTTTTTGTTCTTTTCCTCCTCAGCTTCAAATGTATAGAGTTTTTTTTTTCTCAGTGATGGCTGCATTTGATTTTATCCTTAACTGCTGCTCTCATTCTGTACTCGAGCTGCTGTAATGCACAAATTTCCCCTTCGTGGGATCATTAAAGTTTTATCTTATCTTATCTTGAAGAAATGACTGTCTGGTTTTCCAAGACTTTAAAGAACTGCACCGTCACAATCAAGTATTCTGGTATGCAACAGGTTTACAAACCCAGAAAGTGGGTCGAGGAAGGGAAGCCGGCCCCAAACCACTGACAAAAACATGCAATCTATGACGAAGCACAAGTGGATGGGAGCTATGGCTTTGTCTCAGGTTACGCACATTAAACAGAGACAAATGGTAAAACATCAATTCTTAAATGGCTAATTAATAAAAAGGAATAAGAAATGCTAAAATCATAATAAATAAAAACCACTGAGTACTGGTTGGCATTATTATGGCAAGAACTATAGTTCTTGACCATCAGGATCTAGAGATCATGTTAGCTTTTGTGTGTTACACGCCTTGGAAACAACATTTAAAGCAGAGGCCCATTTGATGTCTATGATCAGTCTGCAGTATAGTGATGGGTCGCTCTCTGAAGTGGGCGACAGGAGCCAGCTCTTGATAGTGAGCCTTTTCTTTTTTATTTTCACTCGTTCCTTCTTTTTCTTTTTTGTGGAAGCCACACGTGATTGGTTAGGATATGTGGAAGCGTCTACACTGAGCAGAGGTGGAGGGGCCAAGGACACACAGGAAGCGGCGCTAAAGCGCACAGAAGCTACACGCGGGAATGGTGAGGAAAAGGAGTCACGGAAAAAGCAGTAAAGATTGGACACAGAGACACAGCGTAGCAGCAACAGCAACAAATACCGTAATACCCCAAACATGGCTGTGAAGTGCAATGTTTGAGCTTTCAGGAACCGTTTTTCGATGGGACAGTCGCGGCGTTATTGTAACAAGCCAAAGGATCTTTGATCAGCCAACTCCCCTTAATCAGCTGTTCGCGGCTACTAAGGGCAGGTAACCGGGGTTCAGCGGCAATCACCTGCCGTTAAAGCATTAATGTGATATAGACTGCATATTTAAAATTTAATATCACACAGGCTCCACAAACAACCTGCACAGACATGTACGAATTGTTCATCCGTCAGTGCAATTAGAAGAACCAACCAGGGCAGGTCATCAGGTAGGAGAAACAGGATCAACTCCTCAAAGGCCCGTGGTTCCAATCTTTTGTTTTATAATTTGTATTTGGAGTATTCTATTATATGTTGAGTATATAAAGAAACATTTGACACAATGTATGTTTTTACATTAGTAATTCATTTGACACTTTTTTTAAAAAAAAATCAAAATCTGAGGGGCCACTTGGGAGCCGAGAGAGCCAGCTGTTCTTTGGGAGCCGAGCCTAAAGAGCTGGAATGCCCATCACTAGTGCAGTAACCAACACCGCAGTGCTTTTGGACCTTCAATGACCGGGCAGTGATTTTTCTTTCATATCTTTTGCCAGGTAATCAAAATTTTAACTCTCCTGTTGATTGTAAGTCACATTTTTATTAGTGCATGCAGGAAAAAAAGAAGTCCTTCCAACAAGGAAATAAGTAAGCTTGGCCTCTGCCGGGTGAGTTAAGCCTTATTACTTGAATATTCCGTTTGTCATGACCCAACAGGGACTATATGTCATTGGAGGACCTGTGGTGGAAGTGGCCCCCAGCTGCAGGTACTTGGGTGTACACCTGACTGACAACCTCACCTGGGGCAACAACACTTCCAGTCTGGTCAGGAAGGCACACCAGCGCCTCTACTTCCTCAGGAGGCTGAGGCTCTGAACCTCAGTCCTCTCAGTCTGCAGATGTGTGGTGGAGAGCGTCCTGTGCTCCTGCAGCACTGTGTGGCACGGAAGCTGCTCTGCAGCAGAGAAGAAAGCTCTGCAGAGGGTGGTGAAGGTTGCACAGAGGACTGCACAGCTTCACCTGCATCCTGAAGGAGCCCACACACCCAGCACACCCTTTTTGTCCCCCTCCCCTCAGGCAGGAGGCTGAGAAGCATCAAGACTGGGGAACAGCTTCTTGTTGACCTCTGGCAGGGCTATGCAGCTGCACTGCTCTTCCTCCATCAGTCCTTGCACACACTCATGCTGGCGCCATGCACAAGTCACTACTGTGGCACCACATGTCTCTTAAACTCTTTATTTTATATTTGGTTATTTTTATATTTATTCAGTTCAATATTTTTCTTTTTATATTATTGTTACTTTATATTTATATGTTTTCTTCCACTGCATGTAAATGTGATGCAAATAATAAAGAATCGTTGAAATTTCAGGACTGGGCTTGTTGCACAGGTATCATGCTATCACGGCACCACGCTGGAACTCACTGAGCTCCTGAGAGCGACCCATTCTTTCACTGATGTTGGTAGAAGCAGTCTGCATGCTGGGGTGCTGGTTTATACACCTGTGGAAGGGACTGGAACACCTGTACTCAATGATCTGGATGGTGAGTGAATACCTTTGGCAGTGTAGTGTTGTCGAGTTAGTGCATTCACAAAGCTAAAGGTTAGCTACCCCCCCCGCCCGCCTGGCGGGGTGACGACAATACCTAAACCCGTCTCCTGAGCACGACAAATTCTTTTAGTATTTGATTTCTATTGTTCCATTATACTTGTGCCTCACATATTTTTTTTTTCAGTCCATTAAATCACTTCCATAATCAGCAGCAGGGTAAATATGACATAACTGCAGCATGTTAAACTGAGTGCAAGATAACATCAAAGCATATTTGAAGGTTGTTCTTATGCCAGAGTCTATGTGACATATTTCATTACAAATATAGTTGTTTCACTCATTATTACCTGTATTACTACAATCACGTCTGTATATACTGAGCACGTAACACATCTCTGCCGAATGAGGACATCTACAGCTTAGCAAACATATTTCTGTTCACTCGGATTTCAAGAGCTTGAGAGAAGAGCAGTGAGGTGAAGGCGCTGAACGTCTAAAAGATGAAGCTGATAAACACTCACAGTTTGGGAAGGACCTGAGCGGCGCCCTTTGGCAGTTGGTTCATATAAAGGTGAAGGGTTACACCGCTCTTCAAGCTGAGGAGGCTGCTGCTGCTGCTCTGATGGAAGACCGACTTCTCGGTCAAATTTGCATTTTTGCTGAAAAACATCAGCAGGTGCCGGTACAGGAACCTGGCGACAAAGAAAATGAGTCATAACGCGCAAAATGGGAATGCAACTATGTAGTAACAGGTTTGAGAAGGGAAATCTGCAAAATATCACATCCTCCTGAACCTACTCTAATTGGCCAAATGGTGAGCACTAGGTTTGCTGCAGTTGCTCCAAAAGATAAAGAAATGCAGATCATATTTGATGGCACATTGTTTTCAGATCATCTCTGAGCATTTAACTAAACAAGAAACAAACCCAGTCATTTGAATATGAGATCAGATATTACTTGAGCCATAAAAAAATAAAATAAAAATACACCATTAAAGAAAGCATCATGAAGTTGCAACAAAGTGTGTGAATGGGTTAAGTTAGTCAAACTCAGTGAAGAATGTCCATGCACAAGAGGCAGTCCACTCTCATGCATGCAGTTTATACACAATAACTGTAACTGTTTCAAATTAAAAGTCAACGAGCATTTGGGTGAAGAGAAGCCATTAACTGGGCTTTTACTGTGAAAGCATTTGGAGGCAGGTTCATACAGAACAAAGCAAAGTGAATCAGGATAAATGTCAGGATAAAACAGGAATCACTGCATGAAAACTAGGCTTTCCCGTCAGTATACGGGGTCACAAATCCCCCTTTTCCTGCATTGAATGATTATAGAGTATTATAAATTTATTAATGAGCACCATGTCTACATGCACATTATAAGTTGGGTGAACAGCTAAGAGAGAAGCTTAGGCATCATTTCCTTGGATGCATTTGAACCAGAGTCGACAGAGAAACGTCCAAAATATTTAATCGATTATTAAAAGAATCAATCGATAACCACTGCTGCAAAAATGCAACAAATTAAATAATTATAATATCATATAACTAACGTGTATTTTAAAAACCAGGGCTTCAAATTTGCATGAAAATAAAAAAAATACTGCTTTGATTGTTCCATCGCAGCATAAAGTGGAGAAAGCCATTTGTTACAACATGAATGACACACACAAATATGGGTCACGGCTGTGACTAACCTCATGAGAGATCTTCTTGCTGTGACAACTGCATGTGAATCATGCAAAATCCTCCCGTTTGATGAGATATTCGCTTTCGTATTGAGGTTCCCGGTCCCAAGAGCAACCACTTCATATCCACTGGCTAGAGAACGAGGTAGTTAAGTATTCATCAGTGCCTGATAAATACTTAATAAATAATAATAATAATGCCTTACACTTATATTGCGATTTTCAAGGTATTCAAAGCGCTTTACAATTTCGTACACTATTCATTCAGATCTCAATCACACTTGGTGGAGGTAAGCTACTAATGTAGCCACAGCTGCCCTGGGGCAGTCTGACAGCACCTACAGCCCCTCCGACCACCACCAAACACACAACACATTCACACTTGGGCAATGTGGTTTAAGTGTCTTGCCCAGGGACACAATGACAGCATGCGCTCAGACGGGGACTCGAACCAGCGACCCTCCGATTGCAGGGCGACCAGGATTTTCACACTATACAGTGAACTGAGGTGGTGGTATTTCGCTGATTAATTCTTGCCAAAATCCAGCAATAAAATGTAGTTAATCCAAGTATTTTATACTATAATCTTAACAGTAGTTGATGTACAAGGCTTTAGACTGCAAGGAGTCAAAATAAACATGTCACTATATAAGAGGTTCCAATCAACATTTAAAATCGTTTAAACGTTAGTTGTAAAGTTTTATTCCACTAAGCAATCTTCAGCCCCCCCGTCACTTACGCGTCTGAAGAATGAATGCTGCTGACGTTCCTGCACAGCTAGAGTACTCCGGGTGACTGTTCATCAGTTGGGTCAGCTGATCCCTGACAGCATGTGGAATCTGGAGATTGACAGGCATCTTCCTTCCTTCATAACACAAAGAAAACAGCTGAGCTTTAATTGTTTTAGGTTTGAGTTAGTTTTTCTTTTTCTTTTTATGTAGTGCCAGTTCAAACAACAGTCATATTGTAACATAAAGGCTCTACAATGTTAGTGAGAAAACAATCGCCTATGAGCAAGCACTTGGCAACGATGGGAAGGAAGAACACCTTTTTAACAGGAAGTGGCCTCCAACAGAATGCAACTCTGTGAAGGGCACGAAGAGACTACAAGCAACAAACAGGACAAAACACAAAATTTGAGACAAAGCAGAAAAAACTAATGGCCTGCAATGACATAGGTTGGGTTTACTATTTTGGCTGCTGTGACACAGCAATTTCCCTACTATGGTGATTAATAAAGTATTTCTAATCTCATTTTATGGGAGCGTTCAGGGGTCACACGATCCAGGCCTGACTATTAGCTCGAAGGTGGAAGATAAAGTAACCTGGAAAGCAGACAGGAACTTGTTCCAAAGGAGAGGAGCCTACTCTCATTACAAAGCATGTGAGCACAGTACAACTAAATAAAGTAAATCATGTCAATTTAGAATTTCCAGTTAATCTAATGCATGTATGTCTTTGGACTGTGGGAGGAACTTCGAGCACCCAGAGAGAATCCATTAAAGCACGGGAAGAACATGCAAACTCCACACATAAAGGCCCCCGGGGGGCTGGTGGATAGCTAACCAACACACTGCACCACACTACCATGCTGCCTCAACTAATCTTTATCCACCATAATCACCCTCAACATCCAGCCAAACCAGTGCGATTGGAATGCCAGTGGCCAAATAGGTTATTGCACTTTTCCTACAGTTTTTGAAGGCACCCACAAATCAAATTATGAAACAATAAAATACAGCAAGCCAGTGCATTACTCATCAAGATGCATTCAAAATATTACTGTTAGTGTAATTTACTACAAATATGCAAAGAGAGCAGTAAGAAGTGCATGAGAGAATATGAAAATCCAGAATTACCGGGCACGGCTCTGCAGTGATGACCATCAGAAATGGAGGGCTCCTCTTTTACTGGCAAGAGCGGAGGTCCATCCAAGGCTAAAAAGACAGAAAAGAAATGAAAATGAATGTTTCTCTGCGATGGTCCTGTTCACGCTTGATTTTGTGGGGCAAAATAGTGACCAGCGTGAAAACAGGGGGGGGGGGGGGGGGGAAGGAAAAGGGGGGAGCAAACAGAACTTTTTGGTGTTTTTTTATATACTTATAACC
>VUQK01040030.1:18105-33105 GCA_015106715.1 Bujurquina vittata
AAAGAAATGAAAATGGATGTTTCTCTGGGATGGTCCTGTTCACGCTTGATTTTGGGGGGCAAAAAAGGGACCAGGGTGAAAAAAGGGGGGGGGGGGAGTAGAGGAAAGAGGGAGCTCAAAGGACAATTTTGGGATTGCTATTTAACATAAAATCCCAGGAGTTTGTCTTGTTTATTGTCTCCGTAGACTCACAAGGATAACACACTGAATGTGTACTTATTAACAACAGCTGCCGGTAAACGTGCATCTTATTTTCAGAGCATTGTCCACACACTCTAGCATCATCAAGTCACATGGTCCAATCAGATTCAGGTGCCTTCAATGACCCATAGGACCAACCATTACCAGGGAATATTACATACATATTTTCATCCAACTGTTCACCGTCGTTGAATTAGCATTAGCAAGCTAATGCTAATTAGCCCCAACCTGCATGCGTGCCAGGCAGAAATTTCTTTCTGGCTAGAACCCCGAGATGCTTACCTGATCTGTCAGGAAGTACAGGCTTCAGACTTTCCAGGGTGGGCAGCAGATCCTGCAAAGCGAGCTGCGCTGCATTCATACGAGCCTCCTTCTTTGTTATGCCAATACCAGTCTTGTACGCCGCTCCATCGATCACAGCACAAAAGGCAAAATAAAGCCCTGTAGTATTGGCTAATAAAGAGAAGAAACAGTTACGAATTTGACAGCAATCGTACCCTCAGAGCTGGCTGACATCGTCTCCGTCATAATGGTTGAAGAGCGTTCTGATTTTATCCAGTCTGGAAACATTAGCTGTTCTGGTCTCAGGGCTCCAGAGATGCCAGCAAATATCTGAATTATGGATATTGAGGCCAACATTTTCTCTTCTGTGTGCCAGTCAACTTAGAAAAAGCTTATTTAAAAGCTTAACGATCAAACAGGAGATTATAGCTTTCAAATTAAATTCAGTGAAATGTGTTTGTATTTTGCTTGTACTTCCAGTTCACTTGTTACCTGAAAGAGCTTTAAACTTTCACCTCAAAGATGGAGCTGAGATACAATATTGTGGGTGTTTATTGCAATTCAGGTCCAAGTTTTAAACAGTAAACAGACTGTTTTTCTTATACGGCGCTTTTAAGTTGAGCATTCAAAGCGCTTTATACAGCACGTCTTCATCCATTCACGCACACAAACACACTCTGATGAAAGCATCACAACTCAAGGTTCAGTATCCTGCTCAAGGACATTTTGCACACAGACTGGAGCAGTCAGGGATCGAACCACCAACCTTCCAATTAGTAGATGACCTGCTGATCCACAGCCACCCAAAGCTGCACCCCTAAGAAACATAGTACGATTCTAAAGCACACCGCGGGGCTTTGTAAAGTTATTTCAACAGATTAAGATGTCTCCGTAGAATTTACAACTCTCCTTAAAGATTTGTAGTTAAGTATTGTTAGAAATGTCAGGATTTTTAGAGTGCAAATATTGCCGTCTCTTGAGGGAATCTAAAAATACGCCAGCATGCTGGGAAGGTTTACCTGGGGTTACCGTCTCCTTCATTTCCAGATGGAACTGCAGAGTCTGGGCGAGCTGATGGAGCAACGAGATGGCATTTGTCTCCTTACGCATGTATCTTTCAATCAGCGCTTTAGGAGAGACTTTTGGTCTTGCATCAGGACCTTAGTAGGGGAAATAAGGAAAAGCAGATTAAAAATGTAAATATTCTGTTTGCAGCCCTGCGACAGAAACCAGAAGTCAAAGGGGATGCATGCAGTAATTATCTGAACCCCTGCTGGAGAAAAGCAAATCGCATTCTCGAACTAACCAGGTTTAGAAGGGCTTTTCGCTAGCTGGCCATAGTCACCATTCACAGTAGATGGCGACGGGGTCGGTGCTGATGCTGGTGAAAAGTTTTTCTTGGCGATTTGTGAAAAACAAGCTCCTCTGGAACCTTGAAATGATCCACCAGCTGGATACATCCTGCAAGCGTTCACCAGTTCTGAGAAGAGGAGAACAGCAGTGAGAGCACATCATGAACAGATGAGGTTTTGGGGTTCCTTTAAAGGGCTTAAATGCATGGAGGGCTAATCAATGTGAGTGGTTTGAATGCTTCCAAAGACACAGTCCAGGTTTTTAATAGCTTTAATAGCATGTTGCAAAAACACATAATTTGTTTCCTTTTCTTTAGGTTACTTGACAAGCGTAGCCTGGATGGGAGGACACACAATGAAACACCATCAGGGATTGACCCTTTATTGCCTTTTATGTATAAATCACTGCAACCATTTCCCCCTTTTTTCCTACTAAACTATAACAAAAGTGTTTTTGGAAAGGTTTGGACTAACTGCTAAAACTGCTACTATTAATTTAATTATAATTATTTGCGTTTATTGATTACCTGTTGATTATCATAATTCGTTAGCTTGTAGGCCGCGGCCAAAACTCATTTCTTTGTTTATATTAGCAATAAGAACAGCTTAGCGGCATTTTTGCTTGAACATTTAATATTTAACAAGCTAGCGTGTTTTTTTTTTAATTAGGAAAAGGCAGACGCTAATTTTGTGGGCGGGTATTTAGCCTAGCTAACAAACGTTGCCTGCCACATTTACCCGCCCAATGCACTGTTTAAATAAAACTTTAAGCTCTGAATTATATATATATGCGTGCGTATTAAAGACGCAAACACATTTTACCTGCTCACAACCTTGAAGACGAAGGTCGCTCTCGACACGGAGCCGTGAATGTGGGCGTTGACGATTGGCGCTTGATTGACAGGGCACAGAGATCGTTGGGCAGACAGGAGGCCCACGCTGTTCGGAAAATCAAGGACCACTTCAACCGTACTCAAGTTTTTATGGCAGATCGATGTATGGGATTTATGCACGTTTATTTACGTATTTAGACTCGTACGCATACATTCTTTTTGACAGTTATCTTAGCCCATATTGGGACTGATCTGTTTGTTTGAATAAAAAAGTAACAAAGAAGACAAATGACACATACTTTATTTATCCCACATTTGGGGAATTGATTTAATAAAGCAGTCAAAAATGTATTATTATTATTATTATTATTATTATTATTGGCTGAAGCCAAAACTTGGGTGTGGGAGGAGTTCGGTGAGGCTACATCTAAAGGAGCCAGTTGAGGTTGTTCGGGCATCTAAATAAGGATCCCTCGGGGCGCCATAGGTTGAGGTGTTCCAGGCGTGTCCTACCAGGAGGAGGCCCCTGGGTAGACCCAGGACACGCTGGAGAGATTATATCCCTCAGCTGGTCTGGGAAGGCCCCCGGATGAGCTGCAGTATGTGTCCTGCCAGCTTGCCTTTGTGGTTCTCCCCTTCCCTTTTCTTTCCCTTTTTCTGACCCCGTACACTGAGGAGGCCCATGTGGGGCAGGCTGCTGTTCTGTCTGGGCTTTGGGTCTGTTCATTGTCCCTCAGCTCGTGCGGTGCTGTGGACTCCTCTCTGTGAGTGTCCATGCTGCCTGGGAGAGACCGGGATGTGCCGTCTGGCCTCCGCTGGGCCTTGCTGAGGGCCCCTTCCTGCATGTTTCTGGCTCGGCCCGCAGGTGTGCACTGGTTCTTGTGGCTGATGGTTGCAGCCGATTGGGGGTTCTGGACTCATTTGGACTCTGGGGTGGTTGATGAGAGAGGGGGTGTCCTCACAACGTAAATCAGTGTTTGGTTGCTTGATTTCACTGAGCTGCATTGAGATGCTGCATTTGAAGGGATTTGGATATTGGGAAAGATGACATGCATGTCTTCACAAATGTGTGCACAAAAATGACTAAATGATTAGAACACCAGGTGACACGTCTCAATCAATTATTCAAGTTTGGGTTGCTGAGTCCCTCTGGAATCACCAAGCTCCTCACTCCCTCTGCAAAAGGCTGGAAATCAGCAGAAAGATGGTAGAAAGTTGTTTGCTGGAAGGAGGTGGGTGCATGATTCATTTGCAGTGTGGACTTGGAGTGGCGTGAGTGGGTCCACTCGGCTCTTACTGCAGCTGTGAGACTTTGGGACGAGGGAAGCCTGCTGAGGACACAAGTGCAGACCGAGCTAACGATCCAGGTTCAGGTGAGAATTGATGTGCACAATGGAGTTTAATTTGAAAGGAAAGCTCAGCGATGAGAAGTTATTTGTTAAAGTTATGTTTTAGTGTTCAGATGTGTTTCCTTCATGAAAGAAAAATCAGTTTTTACCAGAAATGCGCACAGAAATGGAAACAATTTCACCACAATGCTCACATCATTCTGCAATCAAATCACCCAGCGTTCACCACAGGAGTTAAAAATAAATCATTTGGTAAAGTAAGTGGTTCTTTACATGAGCACTCAAAGCGCTCTAGGCATTATGTCTCATTCGCACACACAATCACACTCTCACAAACACATCCGGCGCCACTTCAGTATCTTTAGTTCAGTATCTTGCCCACGGATACTTTGGCACGCAGACTGGAGCAGCGAGGAAGAGCACCACCTCTACCTCCCGAGCCACAGACACGCCAGTATTTGCCGTAACATGTTTTTTTTTTTTTTAACCCCTCAGAGACTCAAACGATCTTTTGCTACAGATGCAGCAGTTGGTGACTCATTACTTCTGCCTGCTCTTCTTTTTTCCTATTCTCCCCTTCTCTCTGTTTTGCTTTCCCTTTCTGTGAACCTGCTCAACCCTTTTTTTTTTGCATTCATGCTCTGTATGCAAAAAGGTTCAATGTGAGACAAATGCAGAGACCGAGATATTAATGTCAATGTCAAATTGTTCTCCTCCGTCACATCAACATAGACATGGGTCACGTTGCAGCTCTGAAGTTGACCACCATCTCTGTGGTCTTGTTCACATTCAGAAGCAGCTGAATCCTCCAGAAAACCATCCGTGTTAGCATGAAAACATGCTATGAAAAGTGATTGCATTTGCATTGTGGTTACAAATTGACACGATGATGTCAAAGCACCAGGCTGTTGTCATCCGATGGAAAGGAGATAAGCGTCTTATCTGGCGGCTTGCTGGAAAAACTGTTTTGTTTCTGCTAAACAAATCCGAGATATGGAGATTTGTGCGAGTGCATCACCTCAAAATAGCAGCAGGAGTTCAGATATTAACATTTTCTCTTTTTGAGAATATGTTTGTGCATTATTGGGTTTTTTTTTTTTAACATAAATATTCTTGAGAAATTTAAAAAAAGGATCAAATCTGAGAACGTGCTACAGCAAACACACGAAGGCATTTTCATTTCTTTACATCTGCTTGAAGGAAACAAAAACTCACGGCTGAGTTTATTTTTGGCCCGTCGGCCCCTTTGACCCAAATCAAGTCGCACGCCTGCATCATGTTTGTTTCAATTCGCCCGGTCTGAGTGGTGAAGAAGAAGGTGTCGATCCAAAAGGGGCTTCTCCCTCTCCTCCCACTGCTGTTGACACTTGTGGTATATTAGTACACAGCAGCAGTTTCCTGCTCCCCCTTTCAGATGCACATTTGCTGATAGCTGAAATCGCACTCCTACTCTCGCTGCCTGCAAACCTCCAAGTATCCTTATTGCGTAAAGACAGCATCGCCTTTGCGTGTGCGTTGCAGGTGGTTGAAATTGTGGTACAGGAATTTCCTCACATCTGGCTAACTTTAAAAAAAAAAAAAAAGTGCCTTGTTTTCTCACCTCACACTGATAAATTTAGGCTGCTGCACCGTCTCTCATTTAATTTTCCAGAGAAAATGCGCGGTGTTATACAGTGATAAGATGACAAGATGGCTACTGGTGATTAGATTTGAATGTCTTTACACGTTAAGCTGAGCTTTATACATCTTGCATTAACAGCCTGCAAGCGAGGAACTCAAATAAGAGAAGCGTTGTGCTGACCTATTGCCCTGCAGTTCCTCTCTGAAATAACTCACTTCCCAGCTCTGTTGGAGCTGAGCCTCTTCTGTGTGTTCATATTGTGTGTCTGAGTCATTCCTATTAGTACTGACGAATTAACGCGATACCTCAAATATGAAAAAATGACAATAACTTTATAAATAGCTTGCAATGGTCACAGATGAGAGTGTGGAGCCAGTGTCACTTCCCTTTCATTCAGCAGCGCACAATAATGACAGTGGAATGGAATTTTCCTTGTTCCCTGCAGGGTCAAGGTGAAATAAGCCGAATGTACTTTGCCAACAGGTTGATGCTTCTTTCATGTATGTTCATATGAATCCACAACTGGCATCCAGCAAGCACAGCTCACCCTGACAACAGGGCAGGTTAGAGCATTTCTTCATAGCACTGGCTGCCAGTGACTCAGTTCTTCTGATTATAGCATCTGTGGCTTGTATGAGGAGTGCTGGATATCCTCTTGAATCGGTCGTTCTTTGCATATCTGCTAATCACACTTTGGTGGCAAAGTATGATGTTAGCCGTGGGCATGAGGAGGTGGGTGCCCGTGGTTTGGGGGCATGGCATTGCTTGTGTTCAGGTAAGAGAAATGAAACTTTTAGCATGATCACAGGTCATTATTAAAGGCTACTGATGTCAGGGTTTTCACTTTTCCATTTGATCTCTGAAGTACCCTCAGTGGGGACATTGATTAGCAAGCATGAGAGCGTAAAAGTAAAATGGAACAAGCAGCCCACAGGTAGCAAGCAGTGAAGGCCACCACAGGAACAAATATCACCCCCGCAGAGTTCGGGGACAGTGTTTGAAATAACTTCTCTAATCAGTCACACTTGAAAAGAGAAAGGGTGCAGTCTGAAATGAGTTTGCATGAGCACGCATAAGCAAGTAAGATGAAGGAAAAAGATGAGTCACTCAGCTGCAACCACAGGTTTTCCCATTAATGAAGCTGGGAGACAGGTAGTTTCTGCTTTGTCTGTCTCACTTTGGAGCAAGATTTCTTCTCTTAGTCTCTGAGTTTGGATTTATTGAACAATCGGCTCACAGCAGCCATCATTTCCTAATTGATTTTCAATAGCATCCCGTCTCTAAGACAAAGCAAAAGCGAGACAGCTGTTTTTATTTAAAGCTAAAAAGTGAAGATATTTAAATAAGTGGGTCAAAGGGGTCAGAAAAGAGAGTCAGCATGTCTCCCGGGCACTGTCCCGGTGCCAGAGGTAACAGTGTGAACTATGGGAGGAAGGGTTAAAAAAGCAAAAGTATCTGTTGCGGGACTGTTTGTCGAGCACGGAAAAATCACTTTGATCGGAAGTGAAACCATCAACAGTGGAAATATTTGGTGTGATTAATAGCTTCATGCACGTCTGCACCCTCTCACCAATTTGGAAAAGCTAAACCCCAACAGAAAGCCATGAAAAGGTGGTGGAATTTCCCCCCCCCTCCGCTGCGTGAGATTTTCAGGACACCACCATCTCTGTCAAACTCCATGTCTTTGTCCATTTTATCGTTCCACGTCTGCAAAAGATATTAAAAATAAAAACCAGATAAACGCCGGGGCTAGAACAGGGGGGCTGTGCACTAAGTCACACATGATCTGATATCATTTGTAGGCAGACCACAAACATTTGCACATGCAGGGGGAAGATGCAAATCAATCTTCCATCCTTGTTCTTATTTCTGCCTCCACCCACAGCTGCGAGTGTGATCCGCATCGCCAGCAGGTTTTCTCGACTGACCTTTAACACTGTTTGACGCTCTTCAGTCACTGGATATTTTTACCTCCGGCGTGTCATCACATGCAGGTTTCTGTGCTGCCACAGCTCACGGTAATGCTGGCATGCGACAGCAGGGGGCAGTGTTAGCGTGGAGATGGAAATGAAGCCTGCTGAAGGTTACGCATGCTTCATGCTGGGTCAGATATGAGCTTGCAGTTTAAATTAAAATAAGACAGTTTTCAATCATCCACTGGGTTCTAGAGAAAGTATCTGGTTATTAATGAGCAGCAGATGAGATAAGTTTGAACAAGCTCGTCCTGGTCTTTGTTCTTTATGGCTTCATTACAGATGATTAAAAGCAAATTCTGGTAGAACATGATAAAAATGTGGTTAGGTTAGGAGTGACGCAAGCATTTTGTGGCAAAAGAAAGCTGTAGAAAAAATATACAATATGCTTGTACTTTTAAAAGTACACTCGAAAATAACTGAGTTTAAATTTACTACATTTAATGCCATCCACAATATTTAGTCAGTACTCGTTTTTGATGCCTGTGCAATGAGCTGGTTTTGATTAACATGATTATGCAGACTTGCAAGGCTAGGATTTATAAAGAGAAATAAGAAAACTTTCCAGCACTCGGGGCTTAAATACACGACATCCGCGCAGGTTCGTATCTTTATGCGTATGATATGCACATAATGGGTCGTAGAGAGCTGCACTAACTGCTTTACTGGACAGAGTGTCCTCAGACCATCAGAAACCAGAGCCCAGTGCCCCATGGCTAACGCATGTTTGCTCTGACAGCAGCCCACCATTGATAAATAACAGCAGCTCTTCTTCAGCCTGCTGGTGGAGTTGCATTCAGCTGCAGCTCTCCAATGCGTCTCCACAGCCAAGATTGAATCTTCCCCATTCATTAGACTAAGTGGATGAGGCTCTCTAATAGGGGCTCCCTTCCCCTCAATAATTGCCGTTGATTGGCGTAAATTAGACCCTAGTTGCCAGACGAGTGATTCTCGACGACGATAATCCGATTCCCAACTCAAACTAATAGGATTTTAACTCTGGC
Source organism: Bujurquina vittata (assembly GCA_015106715.1). Lineage (NCBI taxonomy): Eukaryota > Metazoa > Chordata > Actinopteri > Cichliformes > Cichlidae > Bujurquina > Bujurquina vittata. Next base: position 26,721 of record VUQK01040030.1, read on the forward strand.
TTTGGCCTAATGTCCGTCTGCAAACCCTGGCTATGGCCCTATGCCCCATCTAGCCGACATACTCTGGATCATATCTGGGCCAGGCCGAGCTGAAGCTGTAGTGGTGTATGGATTCTGCGGGGTTGGGGGGGGTCAGGTCATTGTTTGCCCCATGCTCTCAGTTGCTCATTCCCTGCATGACATTCTTGGCATCAATCGGTCATTCATGCGTGTCACTTACATCATGTAGGGAACATGAGAGTGGAGTCTGTCGAAGATGCTGAGCGTACCTCGAGCGCGGGTCTGGATTCTGCATGACCAAAAACATACATAGGTCGAACTCTGTGAACTCTACTTTCTTGCAGGACAAATGTGCAAATAGATTCCACAAAATAGACTTCAATCCCGGACGTCTGTTTTATTGTAAATGCAGTGATCCGCCGTGGCTGGATACGCAGCAGAAATCAATGACTCCATCCTGGTTCATCACAATAAAAAAGCATGGGCTACATCACATTGCAAACAATAAAATGTTACAACATTTTCAGGAAACACAGCAAATTAAATATTTATGTTCAAAACCACTTACATGACTCTTACAAGTTGGAAGAATGGGCTGAATTGCAGGCCACTGCTTTACTGAACAACGAGAAACGGACCGTTTGAGAGCTGCGAATAGACATCTTTCTATCTGGCTTCAGTTTCCAGTCTGGCACCTTTTTATGTGCCTTGTGTGCAGCATGAAGTCTATAAGTGGAACACACTGAATTTTCCTTTGTCATTCAGTTGATAAGGGGACGGTGCTACTACTAAGGCCTGAGGACTAATGAATCTCCACTCCATTACCGCTGAATCGGACAGATTGCTCTCCCGGAGAAATGAATTGAGTTTTTTGTATTTGTGAGATCATTCTCCCTCCATTAACTGCTCTTTATCCCGTCTCTTCATCACAGGCAAATCAGGTTAGGCAGCCATGATTAGCTGGGGTGGCCTCCCTTTTTAAAAGGTAATTGGGTTTGGCGGCTCAGCTGATAGTGCCATTAGGACCAATAAAGGCTGGGCTTGGCTCATCGAGTGAAACAGATTCTTCAGCAGCAGATGGCAGATGGAGGGAGAGGGCTCTGATGCATTGAGCCCGAAAACAAAGTTTGTGTAACCAAAGGAGTTTGGGGGCATCCTGCCTCTGCATATACCCCCACCACTTTCCCCTCCCCCAGGCCAGTTTAATAGTTTTCTTGTCTTTTTGCAGTGCCGATAAGATATTTTGAAAGGGGGGCAAGTAATAGTTTTTAATGTGCTTAACACTGATTACAAAAGGACACGGCCATTAGGCTGTGATTTCCTGAAATTGGGATAATTAATCACTCACACTGAAATGTTTTAATGGACGACTCAGGGCTGCGATGCCACCGAGGACTGAAGAATGCTTCTGGGAGCTTCCTGCACAGCAGTGCTGCGTAATAGATGGGTAAAATCTGTAAAGCGTGGATTTACAGTTGCCTTCTAATTCAGCTTGCACCCGAACTTGTTGATATGTAAAAATGTTAATCAGCAGCTGGAGAATGAAGACGTGCAGTGGAAGCGACAATCGATCTCCTCCAGCTGTATCATCTCCTGTCATCTGGACTAAAGGAAAGGTGAACTTGCCAATTCCGAGAAGTCCCGCAAAGCCCCAGATAACCTTACTGTGTCTGGGGCTTTGTCCTATAGGAAAAGGTGCATTAGTGGTGACAGGAAAGCCGGTGGGGACTGGTGCTGATGGGAGATTTAGACGGCTGGAGGTGGGCTTGTGTATTATGTGGCTGGGCATTGCTGTGACTGTCTCCCTCTTATCTCTTTCGCAGAGGAGGTCCGATCCCCACAGCTCCTCTTATCTGCGAGCGAGGCTTTGTTTTTTCCCCCCTTTCCTTCCCGGAATTGCCCCAAGTTAGGGAACTGTGGCATTGGTAATATGAAAGGTGACTCTGTAACCTTTTTTTTTTAATGTCAACCAACTGGAAGGCTCGTGCAAAGAAAGAGTGGAAGCAGGAGCAGTATCATCTTAAAATCATTTGTGGGATTTGATTTCAAGACCTATTGCATTCATAATACGATAAACCAAATCTCTTTTACCCTTATCAAGGATAAAAGAAGATGGTAAACGGCACGAAAAGCCGTTTTACCTTGGTGACGTGTTTTCAGACTCCTTTGTCAGTAAAGAAAAGGCTAAAAAATGAAGTGTGATGATGCCTTTGCTTCTGTGAGTCTGCATACTTGCACTGATGCACTGCTGAAGCATGGCCAGGGGGCCGTTTTCACCTGCATGACAGGAAAATATCCCGACTACAGACAGGAATAAAATGGGCAAATGTATTGGAAATGCAAGCGTGCATTTGTTTCTGTAAATCTGTTTCGGTGCCTCCGTGCGCCCGGTGATGTATTGCTCAAGTATAACCAGGGGGTTGTGGTCCATTTTCACCTGAGAGCTGCACATTTCCAGCCCTCCTAAATAAAACATTGTGTCACCAGGCGCCGGTAAGTGTCCCTCAAAGAGCAGAGGGAGGAAGGGCAGGGTAAAAAGCGTCCAGGTTAAGTTGTTTGAAAGGCCCCGGGTATTAAGAGGCATTTTACACTTAAGAAGTTGGTTTCGCTGGGTTTTCTGTTTCCCCTCTTATTGATTGATGCTCAACTATCAATGCATAATAGAAAAGCACTCAGAGCAAATGCAGGGTTATGGCCTTGGGAAGGAGTCGGCAGACGAGACTGCAGCACCCCCCTCACTCCAATGCCATTATTGGCCCATAAAGGATCCCTCGGGAAGGCCACGGTGTTCAGATCAGCACACACCAAATACCCAATTAAAAAAGGCTTTAAATTCCCTCCTCTTTCCTGGGCAAAAATCAATCTGAATTCAATCTATTCGGCTAGGATTCCGACAGAGCAGGTAATTGCCCATAATCGGTCAGCTAGGTGACAACAGCTTAAAGGAGAGACACTAATACAATCAGGTATTTGCTTTCAACGCCCGTCCCGGGCCCAGCCTCTGCCTGTCGAAAAACAGGTAGAGTGCAGTCTACGTAGCCATCAGACCAAGGCGCATATATAAAATTACACATCTTCTATTGTTGGGTGCTCGACAGCTGATAAAGAGATCCTGTAAAGCACTGGAGCAGTGATACTTACTAAATGACCCGTCATAAAGCTGCAACAAACGCGTTCAGCCGTCATCTTCAGAAATAGCTTGTCAAGGAACTTGAATGAAGTAGTGCTCGTATTCTTTTATAAAAGGTTCACATTGTCAACATATATTATTAACATAATTTTACACACAATAGCCCCGATCACGTCGGGGTACCTTCAGTGAAATCCTACGCTCCTTGTAAAGACCTGGCGCGCTTAATGGTAGCATTAGATAAGTAGTACACTTAATGGTAGTATATTACTGTACACAGCCCCGCCCCGCTGGCTGGATGCTTTTCCGTTGCCTAATGCGTGCGCTCTTGTGCTGCCCTAATGTTTTCTTGCTCTCAAGCAGCTCTCTGGAAAAAAAGGATTTGTCATCTTTTAGTTGGGCGGACACCTTCTGTATATTAATTAATCACGCGTAACAGAACGCAAAATTACTGCTGAGCAGAAGTGAGCGAAATTTCACCGTTGTTGTATTTCCATGTAGCCATTCATCACATGAGTAAGGCCAGGATTCAACACTGGGACGCGCCGCTGTGTGAATCGGCACAAATGTGAACCAAAAGAGACAAAACAGCGAGCGGGAAATTGCTATTTGTTTTGGTTTTTTAAGGAAAGATATGTCTGGCCTGCTGGCTTTGACTCTACTTTGCTTGACTGGTAATATGATGTCCAGGGGTCAGCGGGGGTCAAGGGGTCAGCAGCAGAAGGCTGCAATTAATGGATCTCTCAATAAAACGGGAGCTAATATTACCAACCCTCTCTCCCGCAGCCTGACTTCAGCAAAGTGAAGAGGGAATTCCTCGTAGCAGAGAGCGCAGGGCAAACAGCTTGGCTCTTGAAATTACTTTCTGTAATGGGTCCAGTCTTTGAAAGTGGAAGCGCACTTTTAATTGACCAATCAAAAGGAAACAAAGCAGCCAATCTTCAGACATGAAGCACAAAGCCAATCGAATTTGTTTCATTTCCTGCAGGATCCATCGCAGTTTAAGACTGTTAGGCAGTACATCAGTGCAGTTGATTATGCATATATCAAATAGCCAGCTGCATTCAGAGCTTTTGACTTTCTGCATTAATAGGCACGCTGAAAATCAATTTCTTCTACTAAAGTATGGTATTATCCCACTGTTAAGGAATGAAAAATATGGAACTGAATTATTAAAACCTAATTTAGTGATGCCTCTGGTCTTGTGTTTCATTTTGATTTGGATATGCAGTTTCCAGCTTCTCCAAAATAAGAACTCACTTAATCATAGCAGTGATATTTTTATTGTTAAGGTAGACAAAATGTCGCAAGGTCATCTATTTATTTTATTAATTAATAATATTGTGTATCAAGCCTCTGTTAAAGTAAGTTATGATGATTCTTAGATGTGACAAGAACAAAAAAAATCCTTCATGCACAGAAAAAAGCATAAAGTACGATAAAAATAATGAGTAATCACTGGCGATCAGTCTTTATGATCCTGCTGAGCTGTTTTCAGCGCCTCGAACATGAGCTACTCTGACTGGCATCCCTGAATGTGCTCAGCATCGTTTGTCCATTAGGTGGCGTGGAACGCTCTCACTTGCACACTGACGTCCCTGTTTCCAGTGCACAGGCACCCTTCAACGTGAATGGCATGTACCTTATATTGTGTCACAAAAAATAACATTTGGTGAACGGGACGTTTTCAGATAGCTGCTGCAGGAAGAAGTACTGGGAACCTTCAGTGAAGTAAAAGTACCGCATCATAGGTTTGCATTTACATTTTGATGGTAAAGTTGCTAAAGTATTATCAGAAGCAAACGTACTCAATGTTAAAGCAAAATGTAAATGTACGACGATATAGTTGAGTAGTTTAGAAACCTTTTAAAGAAGCGAATTATATGTTTTGTACATAAAGTCGTGAGTTTGTCACACTGTATGCAGCAATGAAACACCTCTCAGGCATCCTTAGTTATCATACAAACCATTGCACTGACAAATGTCTTCACTCACGAGCTCAACAAACACAACCTGTCACAAAAATGCTACATTTACAAAATAAAATAGCAAAAGTCGCCTCCCGCAGTGCATTAAAAATGAGATTTTCCTAATGAAATACATGTGAAGGAAACAAAGCAACAATTGAACGTGCATGTATGTAAGACTTTTCAGTCTCTGAAAAGCAAATTGCACAATCAGGATTTATATGTATTTTTTGTTAGTATTGGAGGGAAAGCCCTGACTTCGAGCAAGGCAGCACCACGCCGTACCAGTTCAACGCAGGGCCAAACTGTGAACAGTAATCTTGCTTCATAATCGGACGGAATTGCTGTATTTCGTTGCAGCACGGGGAACACAACTTTTACAGCTCGTAGCACGTTTAATACATTACCAATAAATAAAGGAATCACACTGGCAGACACGTTTCCGTGATGCATCGTGGCAACTTTGAAGCTCAGAAGGACTCAATGTGTTGCTTTCACACAGGCGGGCGCTGCGAGCTCAGCTTGTATTTGATTTCACAGAGAGGTGGTAAACATGCCGGTCTTTTCCACATCTCTGTTGTTCTGACACGCTCAGCTGAGACAGAGCAGCTCTAAAGTGTCAGCTTGAGGATGTGGGCACTGCAGGTCAGCTTTCACACACACAAACTTACACTTCTCACGTTTCAGCCCACAGCATGGGTGGATGTGGCTCCAGCGTCCCGATGCCTGTTGTAGAACGACAGGCTGACATACTGTATGGGACCGGTTCCTAAAAAAAAGTGATACTTGTTGGAATTGTGCTGCGATTGTGCTGTACTGCACGCATCAGCTTATTAGCATAATTAAATTCTAACCAAAACATGTCTTTGATTTTGAGATTTGGTCACTCTACCTGTCCACAAACCTCACTTTGAGTCCAGAGTACCTTCCAGAATCTGTGATTTAAGTACAAAAAAGAGAAATTGATAGGACAATAACCATACACTCTCCCAGGGCTTATCATTCAAAAACATGTTTCCTTTGTCTGGTGAAATAATATATGGCTATTAGAGCTGATGAATCCCAGGAGATGGCTTTTATTAACTCCATCTCATGTTGATAGGTGTGATGGCACCAGCATTTTCTGAGTGGGACACCGCAGCTGCTCAGGCACCGGGGGTTGTCATGTCCTTACCCTGGGAGCTAAACTAGGCCCCGAGGATGTGAACGGGACAGAGACCCCCACTCCCCCTTTGCCGCCTTTCTTCTATACAGCCCTGTCAAGCCTGAAGGCCACCCTGTTGTCACA
>VUQK01040035.1:0-16230 GCA_015106715.1 Bujurquina vittata
ACACAAGCACTCAAAATCAAGACTCTTAAATATTTATTGATTATTTATTGAGTATTTTAATTCTGTATGATTCTGTCTTCCAGGCACCTGAGCAGCTACTTGGGTGTGGTAGGCAGAAGCTGTAAAACAGAAAAGTCATTGTTTCGCCACAGATATAGTTGATATGTGGTTGAAAGTGAACTTGTGTTTGTTTATGGGTGCTGATGTAGAAAGGTGGAGTGTGGCGTAGCAATCCCTCACCTGTTTCTTCTTTGTCTTTCCAGGGTGTGTCAGGCAAAAGTGTCCCCGGGGGTCTGAACACAATTCAAAGGTTCCGGGAGAGACCAAAGAGGAAATTGGGTGGGGGAGTTGCCTGGGAGTTTTTAGGTGTTTTTGTATGGGGAATGGTTTTATGGGCGATAAGTTTATAGGTATTTATGGGTGACTGTTTTAATTATAAAGGTGTATATTGAACTGCGTGCACATTTTAATTGTGTTTTGAGAATGTGTGTACCTCCTGCACAGCAAGGCGTGACCCATCAGCAGCTGGGTATAAAAGGGGCTGCTAATTACTCAGCTGGGGGTTGTTGTGGAGCTCTGCCCTGGTATTTGGGCTGGGATGCAATGGAGGAATTCATTTAACTTTGTTGAGCTGTAAGAAAATAAAATTACCAGAATTGGAAAAGCAGAACTGAAGTCTCTGCCTGCACTGATTTTAAGCCTTGCCGCATGGTCGTCCTCGTCGCATTGTTCACAGGCGTAATAACTCAACTTTCTGCAGAGCCTGCAAATGCAACTCAAGTTGCCTGCCAGAACCAGCCTGCAGGCTTTGCTCCATTTATAGTAATCAAGTAGTGAAACTTGGCATTTTAGCTAAAGTCATTCTTTAATTCTGCTAAACGCATGAAGCTCTTCACTTTTAGCCGTGATGCCCTGCAGTAGCAGTATTAGCCAAAGCAGGATTATTTTTTGAATAAAAATAATAAACCTAAACACATTAACAATTACAGATTCACTGATTTGTAAACTAAACTGTTTAAAGTGCGCTAATTTTAAGCTACACGATCGAAATGCAGTTTCTTTTCACTCAGTAGACGTGTGAATTTGCCTCCATACCTAAACTGAAAAAATGATCACAGTCAGGAGTTAAAGTGGGATTTGGCAGGTTTAGGAACCCTAAGATCAGCTGTAGTGGTGCAGTGTGGGAAAAAGATCACAATAACTTCTATTGCGAGCTCCAGGAGCTTTTGTGTACAGGCTGTGATCAGCTGACCTCTGCTGCTCTTTGTGGATTTATCCAATTCAACATGATGCAAGCGGATGTTATGTGAACTATAATGGCTGATTTCCACCCTCGAGAGAGCATTAAAACTAGTATTAAAAGTAGAATTCAGTGGGTGAATTTATTCGGCATCATCTTAAATATAAACTGTGAGCTACTGTTGATGTAACCTACCGCTGAACCACAGCCTGCTATCCACCAGTCCAACATGGTGTGTTATTGTAAAGGCAGGGGTAGAGCTGTTATTGTGGCCAGCAACAAAGGAGCTGGACCCCTCTGGAGGCCGGACAGGAGGTCGGCAACAACAAAGCAGGGCTGGGAAACAGCAGTTGAGGCAAAGCCCATCAGGTGGTCAAGCAGGAGGCCAGGAGCAACGAAGGACGTGGAATAGCTCGACCAGAGAGTGGAAAGACGGACAAAACTGTGGACACGTATAGTCGAGAAGAAACATAGATTGTGGGAAAAAATGTTTGAAGCAGTTGTGGGTGTTTGTCAATGATGCCCTTCATAGCTGAAAGCCCCACAGATATAGTTTTACCATCTGTCAATCCACAAAGCCTTGTAACCCCCTCCCTTAACGCCCCTGGAAAGATGGCCACATCTTCTGCTTCCATTTTGGTCCAAGTATGCTGTCACGATTTGGAGGTTAAAGACCCAAAATCAGACTCTGAGAAAGACCAAATGCGAGCCCTTTTTTTGGGGCTAATACAAAAATCCACTGGGAGGGACTGGAACAAATAAAACCCCAAAAAACAAAATGAAAAACACCAGGGACCAAATTAAACCAAAGTCTCAGAAAGTACTCTCAGTATCTAAGTATACCAACTCAATACCCCAGGAGCATGACGTAAGGACATTAAATCTAATTCAGTCTCACTGAACAGTTGTTACCTTTACAAATAACTCAGCTTGTTCCTCTCCTGTCTTTCTTACATTTGTCTCCATCGCTGATTGATTGATGCCTCTGATATATGTGACAAAGTGCACAGAAACATTTTGTGTGTTGACTCATATTGTTGAGCTGATAGAAAGCGGTTGCTCGCTTGTCTTCTGTAGTGCTAGCTAGATGCTGAAGTACTGCTACCACAGCTTATAGACATCTACAGCAAGAACTCTGTTCCAGATTGTTCTGGCCCACTTTAACCCCCGAGTATAGTACAATAAATGATGCAAGCCTCTTTTAGGCAAGCTTTCTTATCATTTCTAGTCTTCATGAATCATTCTCCAGGCTTCTTGAAGGACATTCCAAAGATCGTCTTTGGATGTTGGCTTCCTTTTGTTCTGTTGTCTGCCAACATGATGCCACAGTGCTCAAATAATGTTGAAGTCCACGACTGACAGTATTCCATTGTGTGTTTTTCTACCCAGGCATGCTTTGAGTGCATTGGCAGAGTCAATGGGGTCATTGTGAAAAGTAAAGCTGTTAGATGCTTTCCATTTGGTATTGCATGATAGATCAAAAACTGATGGTACTTTTCTGCATCTATAATTCCTTCAGTTTTGAAGAGATCCCCAACACTGGCTGAAATCCAGCCAGTGTTACCTCAGCTCTTTCTTCCTGCTTCCCATCCTTAATAATGGCTTGTTGACAGCCGCCCTTCCAATGAGACCATTTCTGATGAGGCTTCAGTCAATAATAGATGGATCAACGGAAGGTCCAGATGCATCTCTCAGGTCCTGTCTACGTTTTGCTGGATCACTTCCTGTTTCTTACGGACTTTCAGATACAGTTTATCTGCTGTAGATATTTGTTTTTAGCACTGCCACTTTCTTAAGGACACACTGCACACCATGCTGAGGTTTGCTACTTTCTTTGGGTATCACCCAAAAAAAAAGGCTGCTAGCAACAAAGTGCCTAAAGATACCATTTAAATTTGTTTTTGCTAACTTATCTGTTATGTGTAGACACAACAGTGGTTGTTAGGTGCCTTTTTGCTTAAATGGGTTACAGGTTGCTGTGAAGCAGCTTAAAAAACAATGACATAGAGGTCTGACTCCTTGGGAGGAAAACAGTAATAAATGAGATTTTTGTGCAGAATGTTATCATGAACTTTAATGTTCTAAAACCCATCTGCTGAACTCCTATTGCCCACATGTCTTTATACACAGCTGAGATGAAGGCTTAACCCTAACCCTAACCCTTTGTGTTGCGGCTACCGCTTCACCTCAGCTAAAGAAACAATCTTTGCTCTATGCATGTTGTCTTTAAGCAAGTCAGGATTGAGTTCATTAGGCCACGGTAATTAACTTCCTGATATTCTTGCTTCACAGTGACACTGCGATGTCTGATTTGAGAAAGTTTTCTTTTTGTTCTGAACACAAAGACACCCAGTCTCTACTCCCACAGTGCACAAATCCACCACCGACTGACTTTCAAATCCCTTTTGATGTGATATTCACATCTTTAAGAGTAATCCTCTGAACAGTATCTTTAGAATCTCCTCTCTACAGCCATGCCTTAATCCAATCCGCTGCTCATAACAAAACCCTGCTGCTTTGGGCCCCCAATTAGGCAGCTTAGCTGGCTGGTGGTGAGCAAATTACAGTCCATGCTCTGAATGGATTTCGGTTTCTGACTGTGCTGTGATGGAGGCACCTCACAGAGTGCGTTTTGCTGCATTATTGTGATAAATAATTGAGGTTGTTTACCAGTGGGTTTGTTTACTTTAACACCCTGCCAGTGTACTGTTGTGTGTGTGTGTGTGTGTGTGTGTGTGTGTATATTGACCCAGCCGCCAGCTTAGCTGCCTGACTTTATATTTTCTATCAGCGACAGTGGAAGTGCAATTCATCTGAGGTCAGCCTGACAAAACTGGACTGAATGCTAACAACTAGCAAGGTCAGGCCCGATGTGGCCTGCCACAGGTGTGCGGACATAAATTGTTATTTGAGAGGTCATAAAAACAGCATTCAGTTTTCCTTGGAGATTAGTGAGGGACTTGCTTCTTTTGATCGGACCTGTAATCATTTCACCAGATGGCAGTTGTTCACGTCTTCTCATTTGCAGTGCAGCTCGCCACTTGCCCCATCTGCCAGTGTTGTTGATCAAGCTGCAAATAAGAGTGTCATTGTCCTCTCGGCACAGTGTATTTTCGGGCTGCTTTCAGACGCAACAACAGCGAGAGGCTTTTTATTGCTCTAATGAGAGATGAAATGCTTTAATCATTCTTGGCAGTGTGAGGTTTAGTTAACAAATAGTTCTTTGATATCGTCTTTGTTAGGTCAGACCTCAGCTGGAGCTGATGCAACAGTAAGCTATTATAGCATTAATAGAAAAGGCATTATAATCACCAATTCCACAGCCCAAAATAGCCCTACACAGAATATGGGCTATTTACCTTCATGGTGCACAGTGATGGCAGCAAAGAGGAAATGAATGTATCATGTGGAACAGGATGATCAAAAAAATAATAATGATAAAGTGTTTTTACAAGTTTCTGTAGTGAGTTCAACTTGGTAAAGCTGTAGCTTAAAGTGGCAGCTTTTTGTCTGTGAATACTGCAGTCCTTCAACATTGAGCTCTTTAGTTCCTGCAAGTATTTTAACAATGAATTATTTTTGTCATTTTCCTGCATAAACAGTGCGCATAATGAAAACACAGATTGATTTAGCAGGGGGGAAAGGGTGCCCTGTGGACTTTTCCTGCACACAAAGTTATATTTACCTTCAGTGTTTGCTCACCATGCACATACCTTCGAGGTCTAAGTAATATACAATTTTCACCTCAATTTTAAAGGCAGTTTTGCAGGTCATTTGGAGCCAATGTTTACATCCATGTTTGCTGGTGTGCAATCTTTTCTTTTCTCTCGCGTCTCTTTTATTGTTCTTTGTGCCTTTTGTCGAACAGCAGTTACTGCCATTGACTAGCAATCGATGAAAGAGCATTATAGAACCTTCTAAAGGATGCTGTTTCTGGGAGAAACTCCAGAAGCTATACGTTTGTCGGTTTGTTTTTTTAGCATCACTGATTTCACTGAACCTGGCGGGCGGGCCAGGTTGCTGTGTCCATAGTGTCACTCTGCTGGCTCTCATTAGTCTCTCATCCCACAGAAGAACTTTAGAACTAATTTTTCTCATCTCACGCAGAGCTTCAGAGAGATGGAGCGCCACTCCACGTCATTCATCCTAAATTTCTTATTAAGAGACAGAATGGTAAAAAAAAATAGCACCTGGCTGAGGGGGTGGCTGTAGCTCAGGAGGTAGAGCAGGTCACCCACTGATCGGAAGGTCGGGGGTTCGATTCCTGGCTACTCCAGGCTGCATGCCAATGTATCCTTGGGCCAGACACTTAACCCCGAGTTGCCAGCGTTGGAGTGTGAATGTGTGTGAATGTTAGCTAATTACACATGGAAGTGCTTGTGTGAATGTAAATGTGGTGTGTGAGTGCTCAAAGAGTAGAAAAGCGCTATGTAAGAACGAGTCCATTTACCTACTGTATATTCACGCTTTACAGGCTTCAGTGTTTGACTCTGAAGCATTCTTGTGAAAGGGTTTTCCCATACCCAGGGTCAGACACACAACCATTCTCTTTGAGAATGTTCTTGTTTGTTTTTTTTCCAACCTCAAGCTGACCTCTGCTGACCTCTGCTGACCTCTGCTCCCCCTGTTTATGGTCATTGATTCACTGCATTAAGAACTTAAGACATGCTGCTCTCACAGCCGCCTCCTGCTTTGCTGTGCTGCTGTTGAGAGGCAGCCCATGGCTGCTAACCGCTGTGATACCGTGTGAAGCTAAACGAAGCCTTTAAATTTGCATCATCTTCTTCTTTGGCTGTTTCCTTTAGGGATTGCTGCATTGGATCACCTTCCTCCATCATATGCTATTTTAGCATCCTCCTATCATACCAACCATCCACATGTCCTTCTTCACTACATCCTTGAATTGTTTTTGTGATCTTTCCCTATGTTCAACATCCTTTGCGGGATATTTCCACCATAACTCCTCTGCGCATGTCCAAACCATCACTAGCTTTCTATCCAAACTGTATGCTCATTTCTGATCTCTAACAGTCTCAAAGCAAACACTGCGTCCGTGATGCTTTTTCTAGGCATGAAGCCATACTACCTTTCACTGATCTCACTTCTCTTCTTTACTCTTAGCTGAACATTATCCTTGTTTTTGAAAATCGGTACCAGTACACTTCCTCTCCGTTTCTCAATTCCTCTCTGTCTCCATGATTGTGTAAAACACTTAAAATGTCCACTGCCCTCTCACTGACCCATCTCCATACCGCCACAGCTATGTCTTATGAACCAACTGGCCTTTCCACTATTCATCCTGTTCAAAGCTGCATTCCCTCCCTCCTTGCCGGTCCTCTGCACTCCTGATTCAGTAATTTTCCTCCATCACCCTAACCTGCTGCACATCCTTTCCAGCTCGATCTCTGTCTAACCAATCGCTGCAAGTACCTTTCTCCTTTCTTAGTGTCCAGCCTCATGTACAGCTCACTGTAAGCCTTTTTCTTTGGCCTTGCCACCTCTTTCTTTGCTGTAGGCCTCGCCTCCCAGTACTCCCGTCTACTTTCTTCATCTCCCTGTCAATCCCACTTTTTCTCTGCAAGCCCCTTCCTTTTAACCTCTTCCTTCATCTTGACCTTCCTACTGATGACTCTCAAAAAGCATCAGTCATATTAAAAAAATTATGAGGTCTGAAATATGAAATGCAAGAATTGAACTCTGTTAGGGTACCTCAAATGTTTCTATTTTCACTAATTGGTGCTTCTTTCCTTTTATCACATAATTTGTTTATTTATTTTTAAAGAAAGACAGAAAAATTATATTAAATCTTTCAACTTAATGCTTTTGGAGTTCAGTTTATATTCTATCCATCTAACTCTTCAGAATCAGCGCGGATTCGGATTTGGATTCCACTTTATACACAGTCTACAAAGTCTGGCTATACAATAGAAGACTCAGTCTTCATAAGCCCAGTGTCATCATTTAATGGCCACACATCATAGAGTAATGCATGGCAAGAGTCAGTATTGGAGAAAGATTTTTATGCTGCACTCAATCATGGGAGGAAGCACCAGCTAGACCCAAGTTCAGCTTGTAACACAAAGAGATCACTCTGTCACTCACAGGTGTTATAGCTGCTCTGCCCTTAATTTAGTGATGTTTTCCAAGTCAGCAGAGTGTTTTCTGCTGATGCCTGCTCGTGCCACCACATCCATGGGCTTTGACGTCACACTGGCTGTGTGTGACCTCTGGGACACACGCTTATGGAAGCACTCTCCCTCAATGTGCTCTTGTTGTGAAATAGCCTGAAGGTGGCTATTATACAGTAGCATTATCAAGGCCCTTTCTTTCCCGTGCCATGACACAAACACAAGCCTGCTTTCAGGTCCAAATTTGATTTAGAGGGGCTGTTAACACAGATCCAAGATGGCCTCATGCCAAAGCCAGGAATAAATTTACTGCAATTACAGTAATATGAGCATAAATCAAATGCTGACTGTAGAACCAACAGATCGCTCATCATCTTACTCTGTCTCTTCTTCTTTGCTCTTTCTCAGATATCAGTCTGAGGACAATACAGACACATGCAAATGCGCATGTGTGTATTTTTTAAATATGTAGAAAATAATGACCTTTATGAATTATTTCTTTGATTTTTCTGACTCAGAGGACTTGGCAGATTTTGCCAAAAAAGAATTTGGCATATGAACAAAAGAATGGATGCAGATGATAGAAATGGATACAGATGATAGAAATGTTGTAGATGGGGATAAACATGGATGGCTCTATGCTGTGAAAATAGGAAACTATGAGTTCAGTATGATAAAATAAAACCTCCAGGAAGGAAAACAGGTCAGAGTTGGCTGCTGAGTCATGAGACTTGATTCTAGAAAGACTTTGAGTCAATGCAACATCGAAAAGAAAAACAGCTTCCTGTTGTTGTTGTTATGGCCGACAAATCACAACTGCATACCCTACATCTGGCAATATTTGACAAAGATGACTCCAAGTGCTTTTTACTAATCCCTACAGGAAGTCTGAAAAAACCTGCCATGCTTTTATCCTTTTGAACCACTTCACAGTAAGTCTTTGATCATTTTAAACAGCGTTCACAATAACATCATGTGCTGCCCAGTGGTTTCTGAGATTTCTTTTTTTGAAATATTAAAGCCTTTGTGTAAGAGTAGCTGATGTCAGGCAGAATTACAGTAATACACTTATTTTGTGGCTCCAGTGTTGGACACTTTCCCCATGACATCACAAAGCAGCAACGCTGAATCTATTTGATGCCGTCATCTTAACATGGAGCAAGATATTTGTATCTTCTGGAGTTTTGAAGAATTGATAAACTTTGCTGGCCCACAAATCACTTCATATCAAGCACAGGTGAATGCCACACTAAACATAATATTTCCATATTTAAAGATTCTTTGACATACAACAAATCCATTATGGAAACTCAAGAGATAGGTCGCTTGTTTCCTCCGTCTGTTAGAACTCCATTAACAACCTCAGGCTGCTAAATTCAGTCAGAGTTCTGTGTTTCCTTCCCACAATGCTTTTGTGCATTATATTTAATTTGTTGCTGCTTGTCAAAAGTGTCCCCATTGTACCCATTCAACTCTGCTCAATTATGGGATGTGTTCTCTTCCAAAAGACTGACAGCACTGACAGCTTGTTGGTTGATTCCTCCAGTATGTCTCTGACTTAATTATAACCTCTTTTGATCCACAAACTCTGGCAGAATCTGGCTCTCTGTGGAGGGAGAGTCATCCATCCCCTCTGCCCACTCACTTTGACACTCATGGCTATGCAGATTTCTGTTCCTCTCTTTCACAGTTATTTAAAGGTATGAACAGTGCATGAGGTCTCGGGCAAGGTGGCTGTAGTGACTTACTAGAGATACTATTGTATAGACTCATGAAGAAAGTATTGTACAAAATCACACAGAAACAGATTGCATTGAAGTGCAGTGGTAACAGTCAAAATGTACTCATATTTAGTTGAATGATTATTATAGCGTCGCCTTAGGAAGTCAGCATTTTCTCGTGTGCCTAATTCTCTTTCAATTCAATTCAGTTTTATGAATATAGCACCAGTTCACAGCAAAAAGTCACCTGTAGGCGCTTTACAGTAACTTGTAAGGTAAAGACCCTACAACGATTACAGGGAAAACCCAACAGTCAAAACGAACCCCTATGAGCAAGCAGTTGGCGACAGTGGGAAGGAAAAACTCCCTTTCAACAGGAAGAACCCTCCAGCAGAACCAGGCTCAGGGAGGGGCAGCCATCTGAGGGGCACAGGACAAAAGACATGCTGTGGAGAGAGCCAGAGATTAATAATAACTAATGATTAAATGCAGAGTGGTGTATGAACGGAGAGAAAAACAGTCAGTGCATTATGAGACCCACATTTTCAATACAGTTTTACAAGCCTTACATTCAACTTGTGGCTGTATTTGTTTTCAGGCTTGAAGGGATGTTAGCAAGGATATATATACTTATCTAGCAGCTATAGGCACACTAGGGGAAACTGGCTGGAGACCACCACAGGACCAAAGTTATTGTGCAATGCGCATAATACATTCTTGTTACTTACCCGAAAACGGGGACCATGTCTCCCTGTTAACATGCTGTCAGTCTGTGATTGAATTGGGTCAAGATTTGTGACGATACAGCAATCCACTCTGATACATTAGTTAAAAATCACAAATCTGCCAGAGTCTGCACAGTTTATATTCCCAAATTCACATAACAAAAATAATTCACATCTTTATTCAGAGTCTAGCCCAAACATCATAGATCTGAAACACAAATGCAACCAGAACACACTCAACTGGCCGCCAGTGGAGTACAGTTCCCTTTTGCTAGGTGATGTGTTGTGCACCAAAACTCCTTGTTTGGGTTTAGGAATGCTCAAAGTTTCATTCAAACTGACCACAATATTAACATTAAGCATTCGTTAGGAGACCTGACCAATTTTTTTAAAATGTTTTTTTAAGAAAGATATGACAACACAGCAGTGTGATTGATTAGCTGCAATGATGGTTCTGTAGAACACGACATGCTTTATAACCCATCCATCACCAGAACCTCCATCTCTACACCTGTTGTTGCACATTTTAATACGAATTTGAAATGCAATTTGGCCATCAGTGCTGAGGTACTGATTTTGCCTGAGTTAATCTGAAGTATCCAGTTTTTCACAGTTCGTGTGCTGAACACCTTTAGAGCCACCATTATTTTTCCAGTAAGAGCACAGGAGAGATGTTAGTTCTTGATTCTGCCCGGCTAAGGCAGCCAGTAGCGACTACACTGATGCAGGGGAGGAGGTGAATTCACTTTCCTCCATCACTCACATGTTTGCTTGCAGAGTGTGGGGCCTCTTACCTCTTGTCCATGCCCTGCTGTCTTCCAGAGACGTGTTAGCAGCACTGATGCGTGAAATTGTAAAATTGCTAATGACATTTTCCTTGCATATTGCCTTCCCTTAAAATGGTGCTTCCAGCTGCCGGTGCTTTGATTGAGGAGTACAGAGGGTGTGTATGTGCTATGGGGGCATGCTTGAGGACACCATCCCCCATTTTTCAATTTCTGCAACCCAGACTGCCAAATGTGCTTAATGTGGGCTGTAAATTTAATTGTATGGATAACTGTGCCCTTTGTTAATGCCACCTTTGCCATGTCCTTGACTTCCCCTCACTCATGTATTCTCTCAAACTATGATTATGCTGCTTATAGTTTTCTTTTAGTGCATTCTATCCACTGATAAACTTTATGTAGGTATTAGGATACATCTAATTGCAGTGATAAAAGTCAAGTAACGTTTTGGTGCTAGACTGTGCTAGAAAATACGCTATATTGCCACAAGTATTCGCTCGTATGCCTTCCTACCACTTCAAACATGCAAACTCCACACAGAAAGGCCCTGGCCGCTGTGGATTCAAACCTAGGACCTTCATGCTGAGAGGTTACAGCACTAATCACCATTCCACCATGCCTCCCATGTTTCAGATCAGCAAACACATTTTAATATTAGAAAAAGATAACCAGACAAGTAAATTGGGACTCCAGCGAACCACCATGAGAGCCAGTATCCACAAATGGAGAAAACTTGGAACAGTGGTGAATCTTCCTAGGAGGTGCCAGCCTATTAAAAATTACTTCCAGAGCACAATGATGACTCATCCAGGAGGTCACAAAAGAACCCAAAACAACATCTAAAGAACTGCATGCCTTCAACACTAATAAAGAAGCTGGGCAAAAATGGGACAGTTGGGAGAGTTCCACGGAGAAAACCACAGCTGACCAAAAAGAACATAAAGGCTCGTCTCCCATTTGGGAAAAGCCATCTTACCATAATCCATTCTAAGACTTTTGGGAAAATATTGAGTGAACTGACAAGAAAAACCTTTTTGGAAGTTTTGCATCCCATTATATGTTGCATAAAAGGTAATACAGCATTTCATTAAAAAGAACATCACACCAACAGTATGATGAGGTTTGGTGCAAGCTTTAGACAAAGCCTTTTTGAAAATCAGTCTGCAGGGATATTTCAGCATCATACGGAAGTAGACATTCGTGTTTTCTTGTTGAAAGATCAGAACAATAATAAAAGTAACAATTTATATGTTTTGTTAAGAAATCTCCAAAACCTCTGATACTGTTTTATTAACTAGACTAATCATTTCTAATAATCCTGAAGGAATATGAGAGTAATGCCATTTGATTTATTATAATTCATCTCACTTTTGAGTTCCAGGTGAATTTCGTCAGAAAAAAAAAGTAATTTAAGATCCAAATAAAATTGACCCATGTTACAGATTTTCAGACTCTTAGCTGAAGTCATGTCCACTATGGTTTCATTCTGTATGGAGTTGGTCTAAGAAGAGCACTGTATAATGTGTATACATCACAGAGCTTGCACAGTGTGTTCATTGTGGGCTAAACTGTGTTTTGCAAAGTGTGAGTGGACAAAGGCACTGAAGATCAGCGCACTCGACACAGAATAAGGCAAAAGGACTATAAAAGTTTCATTCACAGACATAAATAACTGCTGCTGTTTCAGTGCCAACATGTGACTGTGTGTGTACTTTTGCATAGAACTTACTTTGTGTGTGTGTGTGTGTTGCCAGCATGGAGAATGGCTCTGTTGTTTTGCCGTGTTTTCGGGGTCAGCCTTGGCCTTGCCTCAGGCCATGTCAGCCAGTGCTATCAGACTCAAAGAGGAGCCTCTCTTCACACGAATAATAATTAGGAAACTCAGTGCCAGTTGACAAAGAAGTGGACCATCTGGGTTCAGTCCTTCTAGCTTTACACAGTCACTGCTGTCCAGTGTGTGTCCGTCTGATGTGCTGCAGACTTCAACCATGCGGCAAAATAAAGCTTTTTATAGACAGCAGAACTCATCAACTACCACAGTGTATTAGAATCTGTGGAGAGCTGTAGATGTGCTGAACTTAAGAGGGCTGCATCATAAATAAATATTCTTTTTAGTTTTACACTACCAGAAACTCCTTTGCAGTTCCTCTGCTACTTGGTCTGGATCAGGGTGCAAGCACTTCTCTCTGTAGCAGCAATGTTCAGAATCTCATTGGAGTTTGAGGCATTTAAGGCCAGAGGGGATATATAATCCCTGCAACATATTCTGAGCCTGCTCAGGGGTCTCCTCCTAGTTAGACATGCATGGAAACCTCCGCAGGGTTCCATCCGAGGGGCATGCTCATCAGATGCACAGATATCTTAAGGGGATAAACCGACCAGCTTTCCTATAAATAAGGAGAACTGGTTCTACACACTCACTATAAGAGCACTTTAAAACCTGCAGAGCAGTTCATTTGAGACAGACCGGGGGGGGCACATTGTTGCCTTTTAGTTGTGTTTCAGCTCATGCTCAACCAAAAGCTAAAAATGTGACGTCATACAGATAAGAAAGAGATAAGAAAATGCATCTTAATAGTGAAATGTGATGTTAACCATCCAAAGCAGTAGTAGTAGTGCACAAGAGAGTGCAGGCAGGGTGGAGCGGGAGGAGACGAGTGTCGGGGTGCATTGTGACAGAAGGATGGTAGGTGAAAGAGAAGGTTTACAAGATGATAGTCCGACTTAGTCAGACCTGCTATGGAGACAGTGGTGCTCACAAAAAAACAGGAGGTGAAGATTAGGACTCACCAAGATGAACAAGATTAGTAATGAGTATAGAAGGACAGCTCAGGGTGAGTGGTTTGAAGTTAGAGAGGCAAAGCTGAGATGGTTTGGTCATTTCCAGAGGAGGGATAATAGATATTTTGCACAAAGGATGTTGAATATGGAGCTGCCAGGCAGAAAGAAAAGAGGAAGACCTCAGTGAAGGCTCTCGGAGAAGGATGCGCAGACAGTGTGACAGAGGAAGATGCTCGGGCTAATGTGACATGGAGGCAGATGATCCATTGTGGTGACTGCTAAAAGAAAAAAGTGCATTTTCAGTCCTTGCCTGCCAGAAGAAAGCACTTTATTTAGCTTCTTTATGTTTTAAGTATTTAAATTGTGCTACAGCACCAGGTCACTGATTCGGGTCCATTGTTCCACACACACGTGATCTGCTGCTGAGATTCACATTAGTCTGTATGTATGTGCTAAGTGGCTGATAAACTAGAGACAACTCTAAATAGAGGTTTTACAGACTTCATAGTACCTTATTATCCTGACAGAGCACTTCACTCTCAAACTGCAGGCTTACCTGGAAGTGGAAGCAACTGGGAATGAGAGTGACTCAACCACAAAGTGGTAGGCGACGTAAATGACATGCTGAGTGGATACTGAGGCGTACAGTGCACAGAGGCTGCCAAGTTTCTGCAGAGTCACTCACTACAGACCTTGAAGCTTCCTGTAGCCTTCAGATGAGCTCAACAACATAGAGAGCTTCACAGAATGGGTTTCCATGGTGGAGCAGCTGCATCCAAGCCTTACATCACCAAGTGCAATGCAAAGCATCAGATGCAGTAACGTAAAGCACGTCGCCACTGAATTCTAGAATAGTGGAGACATGTTCTCTGGAATGATGAATCATGTTTCTCAGTCTGGGTTTAGCTGTTGCCATGACTGCATTGAGTTAAGACTGTGTAAAATTTGGTGGAGGGGGGATTATGGTGTGGGCCTGTTTTTCAGGAGTTGGACTCAGCACTTTATTTCCAGTGAAAGGATCTCTGAATGCTTCAGCATACCAAGACTTTTTGGACAACTCCACGCTCCCAACTTTGTGGCAACAGTTTGGGGATGGCCGCTTCCTGTTCTACCATGATTGCACACCAGTACACAAAACAGCTCCATAAAGACATGGATCAGCAGGTTTTGTGTGGAAAAACTTGACTGGCTTGATCAGTGTCTGACCTCACAAATGGGCTTCTGGAAGGACAGTCAGAAATTCCCTTAAACATTCCTAAACGTCATAATTCTGATGGCTACCACTTCCTGATCCTTGTTTAGCTGGTGGTTTCTTCAAGTGGTTGCTTATATTGTAGTGTCTTCACCTTACATATGCTTCTCAAACAGTAGGGTGCGCCCCACCGATGACAGGTGGGGCACAAAAGACCTGGGAGACAAGTCATGCGGAACAAATGTTAAACATCGGCTGGTGTGAATCGATGCTAAATAAATAAGATTGACAAAATTTTGGCAGTGCTGCATAGCTGCTCCTGATCTGATAGGGACTAAAAGCTGATATCACAAAATTAGAATGGAATTTTTTTTTTAAATGTCTGCACTGCACTTTTTGTTTACTCAGCATCTGAGTTGGTTTTGTTCAAATGCCATTTCTTCTCAATGCCATGTGCCAACTTCATGCACAGGAGCTAAACTCTACTCCCACAGGGACAGATCATCTCATCAATAGTTCCACATCTTCACTGCATACATTTTCATTGTTATGCAGATGATGCTCAGCTTTATCTATGAAGCCAGATGACACCTGCCAATGTCTTAAAGACAGAGTTACTGTACTCAGTCCTATAAGCATGGTGTCTAACCAGATACTTACTCGATGGCATCACCTTGGTCTCCAGTAACACTGTGAGGAAACTCAGAGCCTTTTTTGTTGGCCATAGTGGCTTTATTTGATAGTGTAGATAGACGGGAAAGTGGGAGGAGGGCACACAAAGTGGCAGTTCGGGACAGGAACCTGTGCTACCTGCTTTTTACTTTGCAGCATACATGGTGGCCTGCTCTTCCACTGAAACACCCTGGTGTCATTGGTGACCAGGAAGTGCCCTTCAGGGCACATATTAAACAAAAGTGTAGGTGCACTTTTTTGGCATTTGTGCAATATTCATGCATTTGTTACATCTAGGCTGGACTATTGCAGTTCATTATTACTGGCCTGTCCTATAAGCTCCCGAAAAGCCTTCAGCTGATCCAAAACACAGCAGTGAGAGTACTGACAGGGACTAGAAAGCGATTTCGCCCATATTTCTATTTTTCCCATATTGGCTTCTCTTCATTTTATTATTTTATGTTCTTTGCCTTACAATATAAAACGCCTTGGGGTGAATTTTGTGTTTTGGAGCTATATAAATAAAATTAAATTGAATATAGAAATTCTCCTAAAAATTACACAATGGACACCAAGACATTGCCTTTGTATTGTAACACGTATATAGATTATATACAGTGCACAGAACAAAGGAAAAAGAAAAAGAATTCAGTAATACCAAAGTGCTGCAACAGTGGGCAGAGAAGTGGTGATTCAGGATTTGCATACTGTAAGTATGCTCAGAAAAAACAAAATATGAATAATGATAATAATGATAAGCAGAACTACTGTAACAGTACTACCAACAAAATAATTGCTAAATGTGTTAATGGTGCATTTTGTAGACAACAGCTTGGTTTAATTAGGGGAGAGAAAACTAAAAACCACTGAGCATCAGTACACACACACACACACACACACACACACACACACACACACGAGAACATGTCACCATCACAATGTGTGTCAGTTCAATAGGGTAATGTCAGGCAGTTCAGCAGTGTTAT
>VUQK01040038.1:22231-58868 GCA_015106715.1 Bujurquina vittata
TGTGGTTAGTGGGGGGGGGGGGGGGGGGGGGGGGGGGTGTCATCCCAGCTATCATGTTACCTAAAGTAGGAAACTTGTGCAAACATGCCTATTGTGGTACGCAGAGACTGCGTATAGCTGCTTTTAACCTGTAAACACTGTAATCAATAAATCTGAGTTTAATAGAGGTTAATTTGCACCGTGAGGCGGCTGTTTCTTGTCATTTAACGCTACATAAATCAAATTGAATGGACCTGAATTGAATTGAGGCAGGGTGATTACTGTATCGATTAATAATAGGTGGCTGTGAGTGTGATCAATCCAGTGGCGCTTGGTTACACATAGTTTGTATTTTCACAGTTTCACACTTTCATGGCTTGAAGCTTGTAGGCAACCTTGAGTGCTGGATGAAACTGATGTCAATCTCTGTTACCATAGCAGCCCTGCTATCTTTAGAAAGCCAATCAACAGAGTGTTTGGGTCTTTGTACTACATCTGAAAAGCTCACTCGGTTAAGATTGCTGTTGCATTTTTTCCTTTCATTTCCACTTAAAAGTAAAATGAGAGAAGCCCATACTCGGGAGCAAGACTCACTTTATACTTTGTGGCACATGAAGTGTTTGTGTCCGCGCCAGTGTGCGTGTGTGTGTCGAGGACTGATTCAGAGGGAGTGTGTTCTGATTCAAAGTGCAAAAGCCACGCTGCATTTGATTATCACTGCAGTGAGTGTGCATCGATGCCATTATCTCTCAGCGGCTGTTTAATAGGATGATGGGACTGCAGAATAACTGTATTCCAGTGTTTGGGAGTTTGGGAGGATTAAGGCGTTTTCTAAATGCATTAAATAAATGTGATAAGAAGCTCAGGCCTTCAAACTGTCACATTTTAAATGTGATTGGCTGATATTCTCATCTCAGGCTCACCAGTTGAAAATACAGTCAGTCCATTGATTTTCAGCACCAGATGTCTGTTTGCTCTTCTTTCCACCCTTCAACCAGTCGCAGCAGATGGCCGCCCCTCCTTCAACAGGGTTCTGCCAGAGGCCTCTTTCTGTTAAGACTGAGCTCTTTTTCCCTAAGTGCTTGCTAAAAGGGGAACTTTGGCTCATTGAGCCTCTCTCTCTAATATTTACTGCTTTACCTACAGTATAAATCTCAGTGAGATAACAGCTGTTATGAGCTGGTGCTACATAAATAAAGCTGAACTGAGTTTAATGTCTGGACAGTGTTGGGTCTGAGATTATATCTTTTTTTCACTGGCTTGGCTGGTTAAGCCAATATTTCCCTTATCTTATTTGGAGCATCTGGTTAAAGCCAGATGGTTTCACAACATGTGGGAAACAGAACTGCATAACTAAATTTGTTGGCTACGGTGCAAGTAACAATTACAGGTCTATAACTGATGATATTTGCAAAGTAACCATAATCTCTAACTAACGCCATGAGTCGTTTAGCTTATTAGCACACAGGAGAGCTGCAACTGTTAGGGATAAAAAAAAAGATTCCATGTAAACTGCTTTCATGTGTGTGACACATGTGTTCCTGCTGTTTATGGCTTCCAGTCTATTATCATTTATTTCTAACAGTTGTGGGATTTTACATTTTCCACATCTGAGACATTTCACAGAGGATAATTTCCTGTGCTTTCTTATGTCTGTGAAGTTGTTTTTAAGATGCTTCTTTTCACATAAAAATCCAAATGTCCTGTTGCTACTTGTGCTCCAGCACTCAGCGCTGCCTTGAGACTCAGTTTTGCGGCCTTAAAGTGGCTCCATTATGAAAACATCTGACAAGGTTTCAGAGTATTTTAACAGATAGTTCATTGAAGAACTGAAAACACAAACTGTAGTTTTATGCCTATTTATATTTCCAACAATTCTTTACCTTAGTGTTCAGCCTGTTTCAACTGTAGAGGTTATTATGGGCCACACTAGCCATGTACTCCCACGGCCACAAGGTGGCGCAAACTGCATTCTGAAAGATTGGCGCGCTGGCATTTGTTCACAGCGGAGATTATGTAATGTTTCTTTGTTTGCACTCCAAAGAAATGACACTTTAATTGGCAAGACACAGCTGAACTCTTCATCCCAAGTATCCCATCTGCTCAATATCTATATCTATCGTGCATCACTCAGCTTCAAAGCTCTAAACACAGACTGAAATATTTGTGTGCATGATGAACCTTCAAATCTTTGAATCTGAAAAGGTGTGCTGATATGCAACTGGTCTTTAATCAACACTCGTTGGATCGGAGTCATAAGGTGAATTTGAGAATGTTTCTTAAATAGGTGAAGGACACATTTTTAAAGTGTTTTAAGAAAATTCTTTTGCAGGAAATGCATAAAAAGATTTGTGCACATTTAAACCTACACAGACAAAGGATGGGACCGTTATTAGAAAACATTAAAAATGTTTGGTACTTAATAAAGAAAGAAATGCTGAAACAGTAAGGATTCAAATGGTAAAGCCCAGTATAAGTCATATGTGTGTGTGTTTTTTTAAGTGCTGGGTGGTCCATGCATGTAAGAAATGTTGCCATCCTCCCAGGGTGGGTGAGACTTGTGGAATATAAACTCCTGCTCTGCGTCTGCTCCCATTACTCTGGGTCTGGGTGGGCTACCGAAGGATTCAAGGATGAAGCTCCTTTTTGTGGCTGCCTGTGCACTTTTTGTGCTCTGTGCATTTGATAATGCTGACTCCTCAGCTTATGACAAAATTGTGGCCCACAGCCGCATCAGGGCAAGAAAAGAAGGGTAAGCTCATCTATATATATATATATTTTTATTTTTAAAATCATTATTTATTTATTGTTGTTTTATTGCGCATGCATGAATTTTGAGCAGTAGTTATCATTTCTGCAGCTTTGCATTGGTTTTGTTTAGATAAAGTCTTCTAATTTTATACAGCCCCATCTTTTGAAGGGCATCTTGCTTTTCATTGCCCATGTTTAATCCACCAGGTGTAGCTATCATTATTCATATTTGTCTGGCTTCAAGAGCAGCAGTTGCCAAATAATTATTCATAGTTGACAGTCTGATGTCTCACCCATCTGGACTGTTTGTTAAATAACGATTTACACATGACTAATTTCGTGTTTCAGAGATTCCTAATGATGTTTTATTTGTGAGTAATTCTTCATCACATTTTTTGCCATAAATTCTCATTAGACCCAATGTCTGCGCCCTCCAGGAAGTCATGGGGACCAAGAAAAAGTACTTCAGCACTTGCCGTAACTGGTACCGAGGGTCCATCTGCGGAAAGAAAGCGTGAGTGTTGTTTTGTGTATCCAACAGGAGAATTTGTACCTCCACTTTAAACAAATACGCTCCTTCATCAGTTATGTGTGCTTACTGTTCCCTTTTTTTTAAACTTCCTCTCCCCGGGTTTTCATGGAAACTTGGATGTTTCCAGAGAGATAGACATCTGTTATCTTACTCTGAAATTAAACCACCACTTAAAATGAAAAACACATTTATAGATGCAGCCTTTAAACCCTTTGTATAGAAGACAGCCCCACTCGATCCTATAAACTGAAAGTTAGGGGGTTTCATAACTTAAGAAGCCTGGTTGATGTTGGATACCACAGTGGTGAACCACTGATTCCAGGATATGATGTGGCTGCAAAATGTTGACTGCATTCATGAATGGAAAAGCGTTTAGCTCAGTCATTATACGAAACCTCTTTTTCAGATTTGTTCCAGCGATCTCAGCAGTTTTAGTTTAAACATGAATCGAGTTTGAGGCCATTAACAATCCCTCTCACTCCTTTTCTTCCTGTCACACACATATACATACGTACTGTGCAGCACTCACACCGAGTTTGCCCTCAGTGCTTGATTAAGTCATGCTCAGCACTCTAAATAGGCTTAGTTCTTCATTATGAATACCCTCTGCTCACTGAACTTGGCAAATGATATAGACGGAAACAGCCAAAGAGTTGTATTTGTTTTAGTGGGAGTTTGACAGGGAACTATGGAATCAATGAAAAGTTGGCTGAGCAAAAGCTGCAGCTAAAGCTGCAAAAGCTGCTTTCTAATTTTAACCTGTCGCAGTATGATGCAGCACGGTTTTCTAAATTAAATAAGGAAGCTCAGTTTCAGTTTGACCTTTCTCTCATAGAAGAGCTGCACTGGGAGCAGAAGTATTTGTCAATAAAGTTTAACTAGATTAGCTGCATGAGTAAAGAGAAATTGAGCTTCTTTTTTAAAATGACGTGTTACATGATTGAGAAGGCCAAGCCTCCTGAAAGCATTAACTGCATCAGATCACATTACCTTCCCCGAGCAAACCTATTGTTCCTCCCATCATTCCTCCCTGTCTTCCCCAGATGTTTTCCAGTAGTCCTCCGGCAAAAGAGCAAAACGTCTTTGACTCATAATTTTTGATGAGTGCTTTGTTAAGGCGGCAAGCAATCTTCTTTATCAGCTCTAAAGTTTGCCTGTAGCAGAGAACGTGTGCATGCAGCACTCATGTGCATTAAGTTGCAATGAAGCACAGTGCAAGAGATATTTTACCTAATGCACCCAAGCATGAGCTAAAAGGTCATCACTGCCCTTCTTGATTATTTGAAGAACATCAGGGTAACTAGCTCACCAAGATTATCTAAGACAGTGAGGCCCGAATAAAACTTTTCCATTTATGGCATTTGGGGCTCAGCCCAACAACAGCCAGTCTTAGTTTTTCTTCACCCTCGGAGAGAATTTTCTCCCTCAGGTCTGCCTCCAAAGAAACTTTGTACTAACAAACCAGACTGAACTCCAGGCAGAAACTTTGTGATGTTTTTAATTGAAATTAGATGCAAGATACATTATGACAAAGTTAGTGGAGCAGTACTTTTGGAGAGATGCTGACAAATCAAAAGTTTCCACTTCCATGGCCAGACACAATCCCTCAGTGTGGGAAAGCAATGTTACGAGGCCTTTGCTGACTCTGCCTCAATGAGGCTCGAGTGATCTCATCCCGGTCCCTGCATCTCCTTTCAGCAGTGATTCAAATACAGCTCTTGGAGGTGCAGTTATCTAAGACCCAGAAGCACTGGTCTGAAACATTATAAGCCGCCATCATCAGTGTGTAGCGATCTCTAGCTGTTTACCCATAACTCATCCTGTCATCACGTGGTATCACATGTAAATTCTGTCACTCTAAACTATTAATGGCAGATTTGGCATTCAGATTTCGCACTGGTAGAAATGAACTGCTAAACTTTTGCACTTTAACCTCCTTTTCCCTTTAGCTGATTTCTCTCTTGCTTGGAATCGGTGTACTCGTAGTAAAAGTAATTCTACTTGTTACTGTACACTAAAATTGCAATGACTTGGAAAAGAAGCAGCTTTCCTGCTGTTAGGGTTTCTTTTTTCTGACAATTAAAACTGGGCAAACTACCTTAATGAACTCCCCTGCCAACTCTGGGTGCATATGGCATTGTTTATCCCTCAGAGCTATGTCTGTGATCTTTTCATCGTCTTGGGAGTCTTTTTACTGTTATTTGAGGTGAAATCCAGCCATCCAAATATCTAGTTTTCCCAGTGCTAAAGATAATGCTATAGCTTCAATAAGTTCAATCCTGCTGACGCGAGACATTTTTATGCTGTGCAGCTGCACTTTAAAATTTTACTGTTCTCTTCAGGCTATGATCTCAGGCACTTTGGAGAACGCTGCTGCTCCTCACATGCATGTCCAACAGCGAATAAACATTTATCAAAGCATAAATCAGAATTACTATTCTCTAAGTAGAAAAGTCTGTATTTAAAAGGGGCATAAACTTTTTTCCATTCAGTCCATCAAATCCTTGTTTTGTTTTTTATGTCAAGCAGCACTTCCTAAACTCGGATATAATTACTGATCAGAATTTCAAGACAAACATCTTAATATTTTCAGGGGTTCGTTAAATGCCACACAGAGTCAGACTAGTTCTGCAACCTAAAAGATTAGGTCTTGGTCATATAAATGTACTTTTGTAATAGTCGCCTCAGCGCACCAGTTCCATTAGGTTTTGGATCACATGGTCTGTTAGGGTAATGGAGGGGATAATGGGTAACATCTGGAAACTCTGAAAAGGCCAGACAATCACAGAATGATGATTCAACTCAGAACCTAGCAGCAAGAAAAAAGATATCCCAGTTTCTTATGCAGATTCTTGCAATCAGCATCGCAAAAGGATGTCCAAACCCAGATTTGTGATCTGTGTGTTTTGCCTGCAGGACGGTGCTTTATGAGTGCTGCCCAGGGTACATGAAGATGGAGGGCATGCGTGGCTGCCCCGCAGGTATGGTCTGTACTACAGTGTCGAACAATTGCAGAACAGCTGTGTGCTAGTTTTGAAACCAGACCAAATAAACCAGACGCAGGTGTCACAACAGACTGTCGGCGCACATTTCAAAGATTTCTTGCTTCTATTTTCAAAAACAATGCTGGACTCTAATAATGATTATTTTTTTCTTTCTCAGTTGCCCCGATTGACCACGTGTATGGCAGTCTGGCTCTAGTGAAGGCCATTTCAACCCAAAAATATGCCGACATATCTAAGCTAAGATCTGAGATTGAGGGGCCGGGATCGTTCACCTTCTTTGCTCCCAGCAACGAGGCCTGGGAGAATTTGGATTCGGTGAGTTGGGACAAAACAAAAAGCTCTGGAAACTCTCTGTCTTTGGGATTTTAACACCTCATTTTTTTTCTCATCTAACAGTCGGTGAGGGAGGCGCTGGTCAGCAATGTCAATGTTGAACTGTACAATGCTCTTCATTATCACATGGCCAACAATCGCCTCATGACCAAAGACTTAAAGAATGGAATGAAAGTCAACTCGATGTACAACGACCTTCCTCTCCATATTAACCATTACTCCAACGGGGTGTGTATTCAGTGTTATTGTAACAAAAAGCGATTATTATTGTTATTTACAAAAAAAAACAAGACAAGCAATTGTCGGGGGTTTTGCATTGAAATGGATGTTGTGTGCAGATAGTGACGGTGAACTGCGCCAGGATTATCTACGCCAACCAGGTCGCCACCAATGGAGTTGTGCACGTCATTGATCGTGTCATCAGTACCGTTGGAAACTCTATTCAAGATGCCATCGAGGTTGACGATGACTTGACAACCCTGAGCGTGAGTGCACACACTGGCAGAACAAAGACAAGTCAAGGACAGGCAACAAATTGCACAACTTACTGATGCAATATGAGGCAATTCACATGGCAAACAGTTTCCGTTACTATTACACAATTATAATACGCATTTTTTTCTTTGTACTTTGCATAAAAATTCTAGGATTTGATTCAAAATGCTGGGCTTAAGAAACTGGGTGAGCCAGGACATTACACTGTCTTTGCACCCACCAACGAAGCCTTTGAGAAGCTCGGCGTCGATGTGCTGGAAAGAATTCAGAGTGACGACCAGGCCCTCAAAGGTAAAACAGTCTTCTCCAAATGTGTAAGTTATTCGTAGCAGAACCATGTTTACTGATGAAGGCACTGGAAAAGAGCTGCGGTGGTTGCTGGCAGCTTCTTCCAATTCCAAACAGATGAAGCCGCAATGGATCTGGAGCTTCTTTAGCTTTCCAAAACTTTGTCGTACCAAAAATAAATAAATTTACAAAAAAAACTCTTCTTTCAAGTCAGGCATTAAACTGTGAGTATGAAGTCCAATTATGCAATACATAATTTAACATTTTTGTGGGGGTTTTCTTAACTGGTCATCAGTTGTGTGTATCTTCATAAAATATACTGCTATAATTATCAGTAATACTAATGATTAGTTATTGTGACTGTGAGTTCTTAAAGAATCACTGAGGGGGGACAAAAATGCTTTCAAGATCATTTTTAATAGAAGCATGAAGAGACAAGAAATAAAAGCTGCTTCACTGAGTAAAATTGGCAGCATATCTTTATATTTCATCATATATATTTGCCCTGTCATGTGAGATCAGAACAGTTCCCACCAAAGTAAAGCAGGGCTTCACTAGAGGACCCCTGGGGCCTAAAGGATATAAAGGTTTCCTGGATCTAACCTCCTCGGCTGTGGTATAACAAAGGAAAGACTGCCAGTGTATCAAACAAACATCTGCCTATACAGTCACATTTTAATCCAAATATTTTATCATTTTTCAGCTCTTCTCAATTTCCACCTCCTGGACTCAGTCCAGTGCTCTGAGGCCATCATGGCCGGCAGCGCTTACGAGACCCTGGAGGGCAACAGCATTGAAATTGGGTGTGATGGTGAAAGCTTGACAATCAATGGTGTCAAAATGGTGCGCAAGAAGGACATTGTCACCACCAACGGTGTCATCCACCTCATTGAAGAAGTACTTGTTCCAGACTCGGGTTAGAACTCCTCTTTACTTCTTATTCAAGCACACCTTGTTTATTGCAGAAATATCCACATTGAACCTTGAGTCTTTTCCCTATAATTCATATTCTGAAACTTTTACGATTTCCTTTGCCCCCTTTAAGCTAAGCAGGTAATGGAACTGTTGGGAACTTCCCAGTCAACCTTTGGTGACATGGTGTCTGAGCTGGGCATTTCTGCCTCCATGAGATCAGACGCTGCGTACACTTTACTGGCTCCGCTCAACGCTGTCTTTACTAGTGAGTCACATACTGCTCATATCGTTATGCATGCTCTCTCCTTTTCGCTCAGCAGGTGACAACATCGATGAATTATGCTTCAGGGAATTTATGCAGGAGTTCTGCATCATGTGTGAAAAAAGCCACTATGTTTCATTGCAATTAACTGAGGAAGAATTAGTCCCTTCTTTACACTGATGTGGATGTAAAAAATGGCAAATGTTTTAAATAAGCTGCATTTATTCTATTTAATCTGCCACTTTAAATAAGGCATGTCCAAGAACAATTAGGGAAGATGTGACAGACACTGAAGTTTCTTGAATTCTGAGTCTTGAAACTTGCATTTGATCCATAAACCTTCCCTGCAACTGTCTGTGCACACTGACCTGCAGAGCATTCATCATCATTTGTAAGATACTATTTGTGGTTCAGCTGCAGAACTGCCAAGAGTATATGCCTGTGTTCAAAATATTTCTGTTGCTGTTTCAGGGTATTGGCTGCCAAAATAATAAGAATATACTTTTTAAATACTAAAGCCAGTGCATTAGATTTAAATGTATTTTGTTACTGGTGTATTTCATTTCAAATGAGAAACATCAAACTGTTTCTTTCCTCTGCAGCTGAAGTAATGTCCATGGATCAGAGCTTTCTCAGGATTATCCTGGAGAACCACATCTTGAAGAATAAGCTGGTTCTGGAGCAGCTGTACAACGGCCAGCAGCTCGAGACCATTGGAGGGAAAATGCTTCGGGTCTTCCTATATCGTTCAGTGCGTACTGTTGTCTGAAGTTGTGCCCAAAAGTTATAGCTGGAGGCCATTAAAGACATGTTACAGGCAACAGCCTCAATCAATCTTCATGTCTTTTGGATTTATTCTTTTCTTCAACTTGTTCATTATATCTGCAGGCCGTGTGCATCGAGAATTCCTGCCTTATAAGAGGCAGTAAAAAAGGAAGCAATGGGGCCCTTCATCTCACGAGGACTCTGTTGAAACCTGCAGAAAAAACAATGTTTGAGATTCTGACTGAAAACGGAGGGTTCAAGTAAGTGCAGCATTAATCAAAATGGACTGTGGTCCCAAAAAACAGTCTAATGCACAAACCACATCTTTGACTATCATTACATTAAATCCACATGGCACACATGGGGGACGGGAAAGCGCTGTTGCAGCAATATGTCAGGCCTTAGAGGTTTCTGTAACAGCCGAGTTACAGTTTTCTTCTCTGCGCTGCAGGATCTTTTTGTCTCTGATGGAAGCTGCCGGCTTGACTGACGTGCTTCGACAGGAGGGAGGCTTTACTCTGTTTGCCCCGAGTGACAAGGCTTTTGCTGGATTAAGTGAAAGGGACATGACTTTCTTGAAGAGTAAGTTTACCAGACTTGTTTGTTGCTCATGTTGCCTGGTAAAAGTCTGGATAGAAATGCAACATAAAATAATATCTTGTGTGTTTGTCTTTTCTTTATTTCAGATGACATAAATGCGCTCAGAACCATCCTTCTGTATCACATCAATAATGGTATCTTCATCGGTGGTGGTTTGGAGCCCAGGGTCACAAACCTTCTCAAGTCTCTGCAGGGCAGCAACCTCAAAGTCATAGTTGTAGGTATTTAGTGCATCCAGATGGAAACTGTGTATCTTAATCTACTAAACCTTTTACAGCACCTCAGGCAGTTACATTCCCCCATTTGTTTAATCATAAAGAGTTTTTATTCATTACAGCTATTGTGGTAGTGTCCATGAATACGGTGTGATTAAAACTCCTCCATCTTGGAAACTGCGTGGCCTCAGTGAGCTAATGAGATTCATTGTAGATCAGAGATCACGTCTTGTATTTTAGCATGCATTTTCATCTGACACCCAACACTTTGTGGTTTTCTTGTCTGTAACTGCTTTCAATGTTCCACCTCAGGAAAACGACAGTGTGAAAGTCAATTCTGTTGAAGTCCCCGAAGCTGATACGATGGCCACAAACGGAGTCATTCACTTCATCAACCAACTTTTGTATCCTGAAGGTAAAACTTTCATCCTGCCAACACTTATTATCTCATAAATCTATCAAGATGTAATAACTGTAAATGCCTGACTGTGGCCAACGCCCTGTGCTTCCTTGTAGACATTCCCGTTGGAAGCCAGGAACTTAGCATGCTCCTGAAGAGGCTCATGTCTTATATTCAAATTAAGGTTAATTTACCTTTTGTTATAAAAGTTTGAGTGGTTATTGGGTGGGGTGTAGTTTGTGCTTTTGATTCCTTCTTTGATTCATAATAAAATTTTTATAATTCTACATAAAGTATAAGAGAAGAACCAGCTCATACAGTGCAGATTGTGCTGATGGTTGTAGCAATTTGGCTCGGATTTAATATTTTTTTTGTTAATCATTTTTATGTTCCAGGTGAGCCAAATATAGGTTTCATTATGCTGCATCCTCTTACTGTGTACGTTTGGGATTGTTTAATATGCTTATAACAGTTTTATTTCACTTTTTTACAGTACATTTCTGGATTCAAATATCAGGAAATTCCTCTTACATTTTTGAGTAAGTAGCGCTATTTATGTATAATTATTATTTTATTTATTTATTTATTGCATTACTGCATTTTCAATCTCATGTGAGGCATTCGTCACTGTCATTAATGGCTTTATATTTCCTGTTGTTATTAGAGAGGACCATCACTCGTGTCGTCCAGGAAGGTACAGTAATGATGATTACAGAGTATCATCATCATGTGATTCCTAATCAATAAAGTGTGACCAGTTATATTTAATCAAATAGTTGCAAGCATAATGCTGAGGAAAAGAGAAACCAGCAAAAGTGATGAATGTAAACTGATCAAAACTGCTACTGTGTCACCATTACGATGCTCCTGTATATTTCTGTATATGGTCCCTTACGTATATGCGTAGTGAATGAATTTCAAAAGGGCAATGCAAAAAATAATAATTATTAACAGCACATTCCTCATCTAATGAAAAAATCTGCGAAGTTGTCAGCTCTCAGGCCATTATATTGAATTATTCTACAGCACTGGTTCCCAAAATCCACACTGTGCAAAATTATATTAGAATTATATGGTAAATATCCTTTGATTATGAATCACATTTTTGTGCACGTAAGCTTTCTGATCCAGTGAAAGCGCCATTTGTTGTGGTGGCCGCACACAAATGGAAAGTTTTGTCCATCAGTCGCTGTGCACCTGTGATGTCACTGTAGTGAAACATGGCTTTTTGCTATTTACAGTTCCTGATGTAACCAAAGTGACAAGGGTCATTGAAGGCCAACCCTCCATCACCAAGGTTACGAGGGTCATTGAAGGTCAACCCTCCATCTCCAAGGTTACCAGGGTCATTGAAGGTCAACCTTCCATCAGAAAGGTTACCAGGGTCATCGAAGGCGAGCCTTCCATCACTAAAGTCACCAGGGTGGTCTCTGGTAAATAGTATTTTAATGTGAAACAAAATGTCAGTAGTTTCATAAAACTTCATGTTCAGAACTCACAAATGATGCTGTTTCCAGGGCCTCAATACTCAGTTGGCACTGGCACCAGCAACATCGCCCTGGAAGGTCAGTGAAATACTTGACATGAAGTTTGTGTGACTGTGATTGTTTAAAATGTTACCCACAGTTACCGACAGGTGACTCTTAAATATGGAGTTTAAACCTCATGAAACCCTCTCTGTTGGAGGATTTAGATACAATTTACATCTGATATCTTTTTGCCAAATACTCCAGCATTACTTTAAAGATAGTTTCTTTTTCCATCAGGAGTCGAGCTTTCAGAAGTTTCCACCATTGAAGGGAGTGAGCTTTCCAAAGTCATCCAAAGTGAGTTTTTTATCCCTCTGGGAAGTGACCAGAAAGAAAAGAAGTCATAAATAATGAGTGTGATTTGTGTGTTTGTTTTGCCTTTATAGAAGGCAGTTCAAGAGGAACTAATTCCCGAAGAGTTTTAGGTAAAAAAAAAAATAAAAAAGAAGAAGAAGAAGAAAGAAATGAGTCCTGCATTTGTTTTTAATGCAGAACAGTGTGGGATAGTTTTGTCATTTTAAGCCTTCTGCTGCAGTCATGCGCCATACCCTTCCTGTGCCATACGCCCAACACATCCCTGCAATAACTTGGGTGTATCTACAGGAACAGCTTTGGGAAATCTGCTAACACTACCACTTTTTGTTGAGAGTTACATAAGAAAATTGATAACACTCTCATTTATGGATTGTTAACATAAAGGCCAGCATCCCCATTGGCTTAGTTTAATACAGACATAAAAATCTCACTGTGATGGCACAAAAATATATTCCTGCACAAGGTGCTGTGTTGTTTTCAAACTTCTCATCTAACTTTCAACAAGTAATGTGCAAGTACATTTCCCCCTCCAAAAAGTCATCATTCCTTTATTCCAGCTGCGGTGTCTTTACTCATTTGCTGTCACGCTTTCTGCAACACTACTCACCTGAAAGCTATGCTGACACGTGTTGCTTCAGCTGCTGTTATATAACGTTTCATGAGACCCTCCACCTGTATAGTTTCTGAGACTATACACTTTACACTCCCAAGAAGGGAAGTCATCATCATCATCATCATCACTCCTGTTCCATGTGCTTGGCATTTCCATCTGGAGAGTGATGAGAGTTTGGATGCCAAACTTCAACACAGTAAATCTTCTGCACTTAGATAGCGATCTAATCCACATGACTGACGTGTATTTCTTGTTCTCTTTTTTCCAGCTGGCAACAGGAGGAGGGGAAGGGACTGAGCGCAAACGGATGAGAACTCCTCCCTTGTAAAAGCAGAAAGAGATGCCAAACGCAGGGGGTTAAAAGTGGTGTTTTAATACCAGGGCTGTGCCTGAAATGTCAGCGATTTCATACTGTAATAGGTATACCTGACAAAAATAAAACTGCTCTCATAAACTCTTTAATGGTGCATTGAATGTACATAAAGCAAGTTCGCGTGAACATTTCAGCATGATTTTAAATACACAAAAACTCAAAGCAGCTATAAAATAGTGTGAATGTATTCATTCATTAGATTTACAATAAAATACTTTAATTTTAAGCTTCTCTATGACTTTCCTAAAGATGAGTAAAGAGGTGACGAGCTGCCTGGAGGATTTCACAATCTAAGCATGATAAAGACTGAAAACGGTCAACGTGTTTTCTGACTTTAACTGTATTATTTTAGATTTCTCTGTGCATAGTTTGAGGTGTCATATAACTTTTGGCTGTCTTCTGTCATCTGGAACGATGTAGCTGGATGCTTTTGGCTCTTTTCTATTTTGTCCAACATCTTGAAATAAAGTGCTTTTGTTGAGATAAATATGCCAGTTTGAAAAGGGCATGTGTGGAGATTGTGTCATTTTGATGTCTTTGCAAAATTCTTAAATTTGCTTCGTTAAGAGGTTAAAACCAAATTTGTTACATCGGCATTTTGTATTTCCAAAAAATTCAAATAAAAACAGTAAAAATAATTGCAAACTTCCTTTGTTATTTTAATTTTATAATTTGCCAGCTGTTTTTAGTGGCCCATAGATGCGTGCACAGGTAAACCAGTTTAGCACCTGGATACTTTTAGTCATGCTCCTGTAATACATGATAATGAGTTGTGGCAATATGGACGGCAGCATTTGTTCCACCAAAATTTGCATGTTGTTCAGCTTAAGTTGAGCCTTCACGTAGAAGAGTATTCACTGTTTTTGGGAAGTGTTCCTAAATGGTGATTTCAGCATTATTTACAAAAATCGTGTCATAATTCAGAGTTCTGAATTGCAGCCATTTGATGGTGATTTTCAGACTTGTCTTTTGTACAGAGAGTTTCTGCAGGATTCTCTAAATTTCTTGATTGTATTAAAGTTGATGATTACCTGCAATTTTACACTGAGAAATGTTATTCATTATTCATATTGCTGTACGAGTAGCAAACGGTTCCCCATCATTTACTTCTGAAAGATTCTGTTTTTCTTTTTATATACAATGGTGTCATCGACCTTTTCCCAGTTAACTTTAATAAATGTGAGCTGTCCCTCCAGGTGTGGGTTTTTTAGCTTTACTTTTTCAGTATTTTGTTTATCCTTTCAAAAACAACAAAACAAATTTTCTATTGTCACATACACATGCATGTGGTGAAATTTAGTGTCTGTATTTAACCCATCCTGCATGCAGCACAAGATGCAGAGCAGCGGGCAGCTAGGGAGCACCCGGGGAGCAACTAGGGGGGTTGAAAGCCTTGCACAAGGGCCCACTGTGGTGTACTCAGAATGGAGACAGATAGCACTTCAATGTTTGAACACTAATGCCAATCTGAGGGTACTCTGGGGCTTCCCCCCCTCCAATGGTTTTCAATCAATTTCAGTCCACTCAAGGTTGGAAATCCCATTTTTCCAGTACATGCCAGTCCGGGGGTTTGAACCAGCATCCTCTCAGTCACAAACTGCACTCTTCCCCACAACTTTTTTGAAATGGTTTTCTTGCCTCGAATTCTTAGTAATATTTTTAGTTTAGCAGTGGCCTAAAAGAGCGTTTAAAATAGTTGAAAAGAAGCTCTACTTTTTGGAGACAGGACTGTAGACACAAAAATATCTGAGCCGTTCCTTTCAGTGTTTTAGCTGCACATCTGCAGACACTATTCAGTGTGGCTTCTCTATTAAACACGAATCAAATTTGGTTTTAAAAATAACTTTTTCCTACTTGTCAGGAAGAGTAAAAGTGTGTTAATTCATGTGACACAATTCAGTGAGATGCAGACAAAACTACAAATAACTTACGTAAACTGCAATATATGTGCGTTAACATTGGCATCAGTTACAAATGAGTTATATTTAATTTCAAAATGCACTGCCAAACATCATTTGTCAACACTATATGTAAGTAACACTAACATGTTTTTGTAGCAGTGCAGCACAGTTGCAATATTTTTCCTTGAGGTTACAGGGACGGTTTGTGTGCTGTTTTGTGCAGACATTTGGGTCAGGACCAGCTTCTGTGTTATTGTTTCATAAGCAAAATTCCTCAGTGCAGTTTATGGCTTCTTGGATACACTAAAACCTCAAGCTGCCAAGAAACTGTTGCAACATACAAAACAGACATGGCAACATATAAAACGATTTTTTTGTTTATCTGTTATTTCAGATGTGAAATAATTTACAGGATTCATCAACGAGCTCTGGCGATGCGGGCGGCTGGTTCACCACAGCCTCATGATGATGATGATGATGATGATGATGATGGAGTCACACGAATTATCAGTGCTTTGCTGTTTGTGCGCTGCTTTGTCTAAAAATCTTTCTGAAAACAGCTCAAGTGAAGCATTATGTCTGATCATCCAGTCGGAGGCTTGTGGAAAATCTAAAATAATAATATGTCTGTCATGCAAAGAAGCACAAAATAAATATTATTGTAGTATTTTCCATAGAGTGAGACCTGCTGCTCTATGTGGCCTAAAGTTATGTGCATTATTGCATAAACCTGTTCACATCTGTGCTCTGTGGTTGTTTCGACAGGTAATGAACTGTCAAAAGCTTATTTGCTTTGCGGCATAACTGTGAGATAACGTTTTGCATCTCTGATTAGAGATGACAGCTTTCATTACTGTTTGACATGCCAATCTTCTCCAGTCATGTAAGGTTGCATGCTATATGTTTTTTGCTTACCTAATCGAAATGAAACACATATTAGCTCACAAAGCTGATGTTTTTGCAGCTTTTTCTTTCAGTGCAATGAAAGAAAAACTAAGTTTGCATCCTTTACGAGGGGATATCCGAGTCTCCTGTGTTATTAAGGCCACGGTAAAAGTGAATGTCTCAACCTTTGCGGTAGAATTTATCTTGTCTGCTTGTGCCAGAGGTGGACTGGGGATTAAGACATAAAAATAAAGCTTTTATCTTAATGTTTGTTTCGGTGTCTGCAGTAAAAAAAAAAAAGAAAGAAAAAGAAATAATAATAAACTGTAAAAGTGTAACAGCGGAGATAAAGTAACCATTAATTCCTTCAGTAACATGCAAATACAGAGAAGGTTAAATACAGTCTGTGGTCAGACTCACAGTGGGCAATATTTTATACATTTACAACTTCTCCTGAAAACATCTGCTGGAGGATCGTGTTGCTTTTCCCATTGGCTTCGGATTTTCCATGCAGTCTTCAGCAATGATCGATTATTAAGTCATTTATGAGACTCTTGATGTCAACAACAACAGACTCCGATTTCATTTGACTTAGCATGACAGTTTCCACCGCCACTCATCACCAGCAGCCAGCTGTCTGCTCATCCATAAGCAAAACCGCACAGGCGCCAAATTCATGTACAACAACCCTTTAATGAGCGTTCACATATCTGGATTTGTTGTTCTGAGTTATGTCAGAATATTTTAAAAGAGAAAGTGCATCAGGCGGCAACTATTGAACAAAAGACCATTTTTTAATATTGTTTTTGTTTGATGGTTAATTTGTGAGAGTTGTTTTAAGGCACTGCAGTGCTCAGTGATAAATTACAAATCTGATCATTTAGATGTGTGACTAACCATTAAGGTTAACTGCATTTAAAATATCTATAAAGTAGAGTGCACGAAAGTTTCTTTTTTCCTGCAGCTGCAGCATCATGATTTACTTTACTAAGCAGGTCTTATAAATGTTTAATAATCAAAAATAGAACATTTTCGGATGATATTGGAATGCTCCTGATCTGGTACATAAGCGTAAACAGACTCTTTTCTGACCAACAAATGTAGAATCTAATGGAAAGTTCCACTCTGTTTTTTTACTGACCCATATCATTCATACAAGCCTAACAGAGGAGCTCACGAGTCCAGAAAATGTGCACATCAGAGGCTGCCGGGATGCAGCTGCATGCAAGCAGCGTTGGCTCCAAAGAGCTGTCATGTTTCTGGCACATTGGATGTGTTTGATGAAGTTCCACTGTAGCTCCATCATGTATAGGCTTGGCCCTTGGAAATTACAATTTTAAACTATTCATATGTAAAAGTGATCATCATGTAACAAAGCACAGCCATTGTTCCAAATCAGGCTGTCTTGTTACCTTTTATGGATATAAAAATAAGACTATGAAGCCTAACAACATTTGAGGTCATCTGAGATTTTGCATAGTTGATCTGCAGTGTGCAGTGACTTATTTTCCATTTTTATGGTACGTGTCATAAAGAGAAGTAGATTCAAAAGTTACATAATCACTCATGCTCTGACAAACAGCCAGGAAAATTTGCCAGAACAACATAAATTGAACCCAGTTATAATTTTCTGTAAGTTTAAATCAGAAAATTCAGTGAGAATCTTTTTCCAAGAGTTTTATTTGCTGCAGTGCTTCATAAAATAACTTTCTTTCTCAAAATGCATGTTGCACAAGTATGCTTTTGAGGACTTCCAATCCCACGTGTCTTTGGTTAGCGCTTAGTTTTAATTTACCATAAATTTAAAGAAACAGCTTTAAATGCACACAACAGCATAATTATCAACGTTAATGAGGCCCGGGTGGATCCAGTCTTATATTCATGCCTGTTCACAAGCAGCTTTTGTTTGATGATGAACGCCAAGACGTTACGCAATATGTTGCTTAGCCGAAAGATGCATGAGAATAACGTGATGGTGCAGTACAAAAGAATAGATTTCACATAGAATGAACTCTGAAATCTCAAGCTTCCAGCAGCTTTATCGTTTTGTTTCTTTTCCCATCACTTTAATGTCATTCAGCTGCACCAGTCAATTCTAAAGACTGCTTCTGCTCATCATTAAATAGCACGCACATGCTTAGATTAATGAACACGCTGGAGTGTGTGGTGCAAGATTTTTAACAACGGAGACAAAAATAAAATAAAACTGAGCTAAATAAATATGAACGCTCTAACTGTCAGATGCCTTCTGCTGTGAGAAGTGTCCAAAAAAACGGCAGATTTATTATTTTGTGCAAAGCAGCAACTTTTTACAGTGTATAACATGAGTTCAAGGAAAATTGTTTCTGTGGAATTTGAATTGTTGGAAGTCCCAAGGCTTTGCTTTGAAATGTTCAAACTGGATTCAAACAGGTCAGTGTCATTCTAAATACAGCAACATCATTTTCACTTGTACCTTTGAACAATGAGGGCGTAATGAGGAAAATCTGGCACCGAACCCCAACAGATGGTTAGAGGGAATCTTGCTAGAGCACAGTATCAAATATTTAAATGGTTAAAAAATGTGACCTTGAAAATAATGACACCAATTCTTCTTTTCACACAGAGGCAATAACATTTGAATTTGGCTGCAGTTTCTCCACTGATGCATCAGTTCTGCTATTTTATTAGTCCAAGAAAACAAAACACTGCAGTAAAGATGAGAACGACTTTGGAAAACTTACAGAAAACATAAAGAATTAAAGCTATGCATCGTAGGTTATGTAAAAGATGGCTGTTGCCAGTGTGACATCGCCCAGTCGTTTACCTTAAAAGCCACGAATTTAGCAGTTTGACATCTCGATTGCTGTTATCGCTGTGGTTGTTTTTAAAGGACATGTGGTAAGGTGACAGCTCTGAAGAAGAAGGCTCCGCAGAGTCATAAAAACTGCACAAAACATGCAGCTGCCTGCAGAAAGTCCTGCATCCCCAAGGACTCATCTCCCCCTGCCCGTTTGACTGTCTGTCCTCAGTGTTATAGATCCATCAAAGCACACTCACAGTTATGAAACAGCTTTTATCCCAGATGCATAATCCCACTGAGCTCTGGTCTGAAATCACACACATTATGAATCAATATCGTGTCAAATCTATCAGCGCCTGGCGCAATATTATTTATTGTTAGTTATTATTTACAACTTATACACAATTTTCTTACACAAGTGCAATCTTTTTATAGAGCTACTTTGACCATTTCTACTTTCTTAAGCATATGGAAACATCTGTCTGTGTGTGTGTGTGTGTGTGTGTGTGTGTGTGTGTGTTTTGATGAATGAATTTGTCACTCTGTCTTTTATTTATTCCTAAATTCTGTTTCTTGCTAGTCTGCATAATTTTGCTGCACTTTTTTTTTATCACAGCAACAATAAAGGAATCTTGAATCTTTGAGTTGGCTAGCCTGGGACGTTTTCAGCAAGTGGTAGTTCGGACTAACCAGCTTGATTAGCATCCATAATCCATTAGATATTAAATTGGATGCTAATTTTTGGTTAGTAAGAACAGGCTACATACCAAAAAAAGAACCCACAGCTCCTCTCAGTCACTCCAACACTAAACCAAAAACAGCTCCTAACTGTTCTTTAAATTGGTTAGGGCCCAATTATCCACTACTGTAATGATTGTTACAATGAAAACTGGTTTAAATGAAAATGTACCTTTGTATATTTTCCTAAGGAAGTGGATAAGTGGAATAAACTGGATTGCCAGGGGAAAGTTAGCTGTGGGAGCCAAAAGGTTTTCTGTGCAAAGTTATAAACATCTGTATTTGCACACAAAGTTTAGCATATGTCTTGGGGGATATATAAAAGAGGAACACAG
Source organism: Bujurquina vittata (assembly GCA_015106715.1). Classification (NCBI taxonomy): domain Eukaryota; kingdom Metazoa; phylum Chordata; class Actinopteri; order Cichliformes; family Cichlidae; genus Bujurquina; species Bujurquina vittata. The sequence goes on from VUQK01040038.1 coordinate 42,243, forward strand.
TTTCCTGAAAGGCAGAAAGCTGGGGGCAACTGGCTCTGTCGAAGTCTGGGAAAACATCTTCAGTTTTTTGCTCTATAACCTCAGAAAACTCCATCAAATCATAAACTCCTGATGACTTTTTTGGTTTCGGTCCCTAATTTCAAGTCTTATTAAAGATAACAGGCTCTTTTCTAAATCAGGGTCCCCACTAGAATCAACAAGAAGATATATCCATATATGCTTTAGAGCGGACCTAACAGTGATTGACTGTTCACTGCTGTACCAGCGTGCAGATGAGTTTTATGAGTTTTATTATTCCAGAAAAAAACAGACTTCTGGTCCTTACAAAAAAATTAATATTTTGCATTGTTTCTCATTCAAAAGCTTGCAGATCAGTATGTATTCAAGGGTACTCGGTATTTTTCGCCTGTAAGAAATATGCATTTATGTTTTTAATGACTACATTTTGCTTCAGTGTAGGTAATTATTCCAAATGCAATCAAAAGCATGTGTAGGTTAAATATCTTCAGTCTGAGAATCACTTTTTATACACATAAATCTCTCTGCAGTTCTTTAAGCACCGTCTTCTGCCAAAACCAACGTTGAAATAACTTCAGCACAAATCAAAAAGACAAAATTAACAATCCCCATGATGCTCAAATATTTAATGGGGACTGGGTGACATAGTATCTGCAACAAATACAAAATTTACTGGACTGTTGCCACTTGAAAGCAATAACTTAGTTTCAAGAGTGCTGCTGCTGGACTCTTTTGTGAGGCTGGATTAAAGTCCTAAATCACGTCACCTGCTGCTTGACAAAATACACATAGTTCTTGGAGAATCACACAATTTGTAATTTTGCCTCTACGCCTCATCACAGTGGATTTTGAAGAAAGCCGCCAAGATGTAATTGAAGTGCAGACTTCAACTTTGATTCAAGGACGTGAACAAAGGTATCGCATTCACTGATGCGACTGCTGATAGAAGAAGCAGAAGGAATTCTGAAGTGATGCAAAGAAACTGACTGAACGGTGTTTCACGGTGCAAATAGATAAGGACCCAAAGTTTGCTGCAAAAGCAAACCAAGACATTCTCAAGGCAAAAAGGCAAAAGTAAAGATTTCAAACCAACTGAGCATCCTCTGCAGCTTATGCAGAGAAAAGTGAAAGTAGAAGACCTGCAAGCAGCTTGAAGCAGCTGCAGTCAAGGCCTTGCAAACATCTCAAGGGAGGACGCATTGCACTTGTTGATGTCTGTGGATTCTAGACTTCAGGCTGCAATCCTTATATTTACCATTATGTTAGTTTGATCAATTTTGAGCCTCTGAAATAAACAAATATTGTCAAAACAATATTGTCTTTGTTCACAAACCTATGGACCTATTACTACAGCTTGATTTTTTTTTATGTCTTTTTGCATGTGTGTCTTGTGGAATTACTAATTATACATGCAAACCACTGCAATAAATGGCAGTTCCACATCCTGAGGGTTTCCAAGGAGACCATTTTCCCTGACATTTTTTTTCTTTCTTTTTTCCCTGAATTTCCATCTAATTCACTTTTTCCCCAAACTGTGTCTTCCAACTCGAGGCTGCTCGGTCATAAATTTCTTTCAGATATGTCACTGTGACATCAGTACATTCCCTCAACACTATTAGTATCTACACATAAAATAGAGAAAGTAAAACAAAACTTTTATGGGCAGTTTGACCAAAGGCAGCTGCAACATTGTGTTTCTCCCAAATGTCACAGTTGGCTCAGAGCTCAAGTGGGATCAAGAGGATGCAAGTTCTTCCCGGACAGTTTATCCAGCACTGGCAGGTGGGTGGAAGAGATTTGGTAAACAAGATCTCCAACATCCAGTATTTGGATGATCCTCTTGCTTCTGCTGCAATATCACATCACATTATTTTTCACTATACCGTGCTGCTGTACTTTCAACCTAGTTCATTGCTTGCGATTTACAACCTGACAGCACACACCTGAGGACATTCGTTATTCTTCTTCAAAGCAGCTCTCCACGTTGAAGTCGAATACCTTTCATCACCTGGGCCAACCCAAATAAATGCCCCAGTTTTCATGAGCCCTGGCTTGCAGGACAGCTTTCATGTATGTAAGTTGATGATACAATGAGGACATTAACTCTTTCATACTGACTACAGTATGAAGGGGATGGCAGTTTTAGTCTATACAGGTGTACATTTTACAAAATTAGATGGCTACATTGTTCCTCCTGGTGTATTTTTGCCATTTTGAAATTATAAACACATTAAAAGTTTTTCTTGGCACTTTAGAATCCAAGACAAATTTTCTTAATATAAGAATTGTGCTTTCCTGTGGGGCACAGTCTTCCCACTCTGCACAGCTGTAGTTTGACACTATTTTATTTCTCTTGGCTTGAGAGACAACTTTGAGGATGTGATATTATGGGGCAAGTGCAAAGTGCAGACTGCAACCAGTAATCCATGAACAGGTTTGTACAGTGGTCCTGAGATCTTTAAGTACAGCATTTTAAGAAGAAAAATGCTAGTAGGCAAAACTCAAACAAATTAAGATATAATTAAGCAATTAGAGCTCACATGTGCAACACAACCTAATGCAAAACTGCTGGTATCAGCAAAGACATATAAATACTGTAACAACATTGTTAAAACAACAATCTTCCCATACGACTGACTCTCAGATGTCTTGAATTACAAACCATAATAGAAACAAGTCCGTGCTCAGAAACCAGGCCCAGGCATGTTCATCACTGTGTCCTTTTTGGAACGATTCCTTTGAACCTCAGTTCAGCACCTCCGGATTTGGTTGTGTTTTCTAAATTTGAGATTGCAAATATTCCAACCCAGATGAAAACATTGGTTTTCTGTAAAATCCAGAGGATGTTCACTGGCAGCGTTTTAAAATTGCTTATTCCAGCAATAACTGCACAAAGCTGTTTTACAGCTGAGGTAAAATAAAATGTGATGAATAAACACAAAGAATTTATGGTTAATGCCGAGTTAAAAATGATTTATCTCCTTCTGGACGGTATTTTGGGTGGGGGCATTAGTCATTTGACCAACCATTTGCTGCATGTTATCAGTTTATTGCATGGGTGTTTGCTGCTTGGGGTTCAGTCATGGCCTCTGTAGTGACTTGTGAAATTCTTAAGACTGTGAAAAGAGAGGGAGGAAATTTAATGTGCAAAGGTGATAATATTATATTCAGATCAGATTAGCCTGCTTACTCTGTATATAATATTTCTCGCCTGCACCCATCACTCCCACTGTTCTGCTCTCTTCTTTTTGGCCTACATGACAAACTCATCCATAAACTTTAGCTAGTTCAAAACTCATCAATACCAGAAGCCCCTCCATCAGCCATGAAACACCTGTAACACCTACAGTACCTCCATCAAATGCAGCTTCATCTACAAGATCTTCTTTCATGTAAGACCATCAACAAGCTTGCGCCGCAGCACCTTTCTGCACTCCTCCAGGCAGGTCCTCCTCCTCCACCCAACGCACCGGACCACCTGCTCGCTTGACCACCACAGTATCAAGTGCCTTCATTTGCCCGGCCCCCCATCTTTGGAACTGTCTGCCCCAGGACGTCCATAATTCTGCTTCTCTTACTTTTATCAAATCTCACCTCCAAAGCCATCTGTTGAGACAAGCTTGCTCACTGTAATCTGCCATCAATCCTCAATCTCCCAACGGTTTCTCTGTCGTCACACTATTCTCGACCATTGATTGATTTTATTGTTTTTATTGTATTTATCTGATTTCTGTAAGTTTATAAAGGTCCACATCAATAAATTGTATTATTATTATTACCATTATTTATCTTTGATGTCTCCAAATGTTCTTATTTTATTCAGATTTTGTATAATTGTTAAGTTTTGATGCAAAATATCACATTTTGCTCTATCCTGCAAAGAAAAAGAACTCTTCCTGCAGTCAGATCCACGCATGGATTTACTCCAAAAGTTAACAACTTCTAACCTCGACTGTCACTGGATACAAATTGTGAGATTCAGCGTTCTCCAATGAAGTGGAAATTTGGTCTGGAAGCTAATAATTAACTGCGTTATGACATCAAGTTTATCTCAGCTTGGGCTTGAATACTAAAAATCATTAACAAAATGAATCATGCTGCACTACAACTTGGGGGGGGGGGGCATAGATGAAAAACATCATCCACTACTGTACGTCCAGAATTGGAGAAAATGCAGGATTCCACATACTAGGAGGTCTCTTAATTTACAGAACATTGCATGTAGGAATTTTCCTTGTGAGTCCAGTTATAGGAGTGGAAAGACATGATTCCACTCTTTTCCTTTAAGATCATTAGCTGGTGGCCAGCAACTCCCCCCTCCCCCAGCGGTTTCTGAGAGTCATGAGCCACGTAGATGGGATTCCCTGTGCTTTTGTGGTCCAGATTTCCAGTCTGTTATTTCCCTTCTGCTCAGCCAGTGGTAGTGCTTTTAGCGTGGTATGTTTCTTCGCCAATGCAGACAAAGTTCAGAATTACTCAATATGAATTGTTACATATCATAACACAAAATCACATGTGAGATGTTTTCTTTGGTGGAAAGCTGTAAATGAAAAAGAAGCTAATTGTGCATTATAAATTTCATATAGAGAGAAAAATACGTTTCATTAAGGCCATGGGTGAGCTTACCTCATCGTCCCCATGGACTGCGGCAAGTACATCATTAGTCATGTTTTTAGGCACGGCTCAAACCCACAGAAGTTTGTTTTGAACTCAAGACCGGGTCTCCAAAGAAGCTGGATGTCGGGCTAAATTAGAAAAATGTGCATCAAATAATGCCAAGATTTTGTTTTTTCCATGTGATGTAACATCCACTGTCACTGGGTGAAATATTAATTTCAGTCATATTTTGCACTTCACTATTACTATAATGTGCAAAATGTCTGTCTGTGGACTTGTTTCTTTGTCTGCAAACTACTCCTGAACAATCTGGAGTTGAGAAAACGGTGCACAGGTAAATCTTAGGCCCCTGAAAGTACTGATCTATACCAGATATTATAATGTCATCACATTCCCTACCAACCACCTAGCAATGGGCTAAAAAGACCCATTTTTAGCACTTTTGCTTTGACAACAACTTATGAAAACATCCTATCATTTTCATTTCAATGACATCTAATTTATTCCCACAAAAGTTGAATAATACATGCCTGGAAACCACCAAGCAAGGGGATAAAACGTTCATTTTTTTACATATAAACACCTCCCACCCTTATTTCTTACTTTCCTCGGTGCGATTAAGTATAGCAGTTCAAATATGACTAGGTATGTTTTAAGACATAAAAAAATACTACTATACTTTGAAAATAAATTTGAAAATACAATTTAAAAACTACAAAGTACTTCTGGTAACAAGGGTCCACTTCATACACTTCCAAATGTTAAACACCTGGATACGAGTCACTCCCTACATCACTCATCGGTCTTCCCTTTGGAAATTTGAATTTTGGACTCTTAAGGCGGTTGTGATGTCATTAAACATACTTGTAGGTGCGTGCCTCAAACTCAAATTGAAGGTGAACACAGAGAAATCATCCCCGTGGCAGATTTAAAACACCACCCTGCTGTCAAGAGACTATACATTCATCAGTCTACACATGCAGTCAAGGTCAAACATTGAAGTGATGACAGACATGCTTTTTTGTTGCCTAAAGAGGAGCTTTATTCAACCTTTGACACTTGTAAGAAGTTAATTTGGGAGGTTCGTCTTGAGCTAAATTGTATTCTTACTGATGGTAAAGAAAACTATATTACAACCTTTTTATGGGTTTGTGAGCTCCTGCAGCTTGTGTGTAGATGACAGCTAAAAAGATAAATCTTTAAAAATATGTATTTCTACAGAAATGTACACAATGAGTGAAGGTTCAGAGGGCTGTAGGGAAGGTTAGATAACATACCATTACTAAAAATTAAAAAGGTTTGGAAATATTATGTTTTCTTGACCCTAAAATGAAAACTGATTGTTTCAGTCGTCACTTTGAGATAAGACTATATATTAAAGGCACACCTTGATGCACCAAATGAATACCTCCATCTGCGTTGGCATGCCGAACACATTTACACTTTCCACAATTGGAAACGCAGCCAAAAAGACTGCAAGTCATGATGTGTCGAGGCAAGCACTGACACAAGATTGTGCTGCTTCCTAATGGTACACAAGTAAATTAATTATTTGACTTTGGCTATTATTTTATATCATGTCAAAAACAGAATGTGGCCAAACAGCAGAAGTCTTGCAGGTCATTAATCATGCTTCTATTTTAAGTGAAGTGACTTGCCAGGCATTTCCCTAAATCACAGCTCCTGTTTTCCACATTTGACCTTATTGTCTGGTTACAAAAAAAAGCTCTTTACATCTTCATACATTTTTAAACTCAGTCTCCAGGGGAAAAAAAACACAACAAAAAAACTTTATCTGTTTCTCATTTTTATGCGCCTTAGATCAGACTTTGGCTGTTTTAATGTTGATGTACCGGGCCCGATGTGTTTGGCCTTCCTTCCAAAGTTTCCTGCCATGGATATTTTATTGTCTTGAGAATCTGCTCCACTGATGTCTGCATGTGTTTGTGAATCTTCCATTGCTGGCTTTGTCGTTAGTGTGGCTCATCCACATGCTATTCTTCAAATATGCTCAGTGGCTTTAGGTTTAGACACATGACACAACTCTCAAACTTGCTCAAAAGTCTTGAGCCACCCCTCTTTTCTACATTTTGTTTTAAAGGAGCCGGACTTTCTTAAAGTAATCTTGAGCGATAGTTCTCCAGACTTTCCGAAAGTCCTTCAAAGTTTTCCTTTGGACACCGGCTGCTTTTTTAATGCCAGTTTTGTTTGTTTGTTTGTTTGTTTGTTTGTTTGTTTGTTTGTTTGTTTGTTTGTTTGTTTGTTTGTTAAACCATTTAATGCTGACCTACGAATCATTTAAGTGTAAAAATAAAAAGACCCGTAAATTGAGGGATGAACCTGCGTAGTGTCCACACATAGCAAACAACTGAGCAAATAGCACATTTTAACTAGTATCTTTAGGCACGTTGGTACAAGCAGCCTGTTGTAAAAATTTGTTCACATTTATTCATTTGAATCTAAAACAATAATGCCAAAGATAACACAGTTTGACAGGCTTAAAATAGTTTTTTTGCACCAATGAGGTTGTTTCCAAAGAGCTTTTAACCAAAAACGCGAGATATTCAGCGCGGTGTACAGCAGGGATCCTCAAATCCAGGCCTCGAGGTCCGGTCGGCGTCCTGCAGGTTTTAGATGTGTCCCTGATCCAACATACCTGAATCAAATGGCTGAATTACCTCCTCAGTCAAGTTCTCCAGAATCAGGTGTGTTGAAGCAGAGACACATCTAAAACCTGCAGGACGCCTGACCTCGAGGCCGGGATTTGAGGACCCCTGGTGTACAGTGTGTTCTTAGAGGAAGTTGGACAAGTAGAAAACAAAAGGAAAAGTGGCAGGGCCTAAAAAAACCCAGCAAACAGCAGGTCTTGGAAAAAATGCAGCAAAGACCTGATAGAGGACCTGAGAGATGCATCTGACCCCGCATTCAGACCTTATCATAAATCTGAACTATGCCCAATTACACAACACTGGACAGAAAAACAGTGGCAACAGGTCTTATAGAGTGATGAATCCAAATTTAGAATTTCGGGTTCATACGGTCATCAGTGTGCACAGAGGAGGTCAGGAGAGGCACGACAGTGAGTGCCTGCAGCCGTCTGTGAAACACGGTGGAGGCTGTGTTTGGAGCTGCATTTCATGGTGTTGAAGATCTTGTCAAAGTTGATGGAATTATGAATGCGGATAAAGTACTGTCAGATTTTGATCCACCATGTAATACCATCTGGAAAGCATCTGAATGGCAGCAGCTTGACAATGATTGCGTGAAAGCGTACCTGGATCACCTCGATTTAAACCGGAACAAAAGGCAGCCAAGATCCAAAGAAGAGCTTTGAATGTCCTTCAAGGAGCCTGGAGGACAATTCCTGAAGACTGCTTAAAGAAATAAGAAGAAAGCTGCCTCAGAGAATTCAGGCTGTGTTGAAGAATAAATGTGTGTCATGCCAAATATTCACTTTCAAGGTCGTTGTACAAACTCTTAGTTTGCCTTATATAATGTATTTACATGTATGTTTGCAAATTTCAACAAATTTCTGGAGCTATTTCCAATTTTCTTAGCAACATATGAATTACAAAATGACTTTTGCACAGCCCTGTACATGTAACAGTATTATTTATAATTGCTTTGGGCAGCCTTTTGGATGGAAACATAGTTCATAAGGCTGGCTGGAAGCAGAGCCATTACATGTGTCTGTGTTTGTACAGTTCTGCCAAAAATAATTACACACTACATACATATTATGAGCATTAGTGAGGGAAGATTTTACTTCAAATTAAAATGTTTTTTTTAGCCTGACAGCATTTTAACCACATGAATAGGGCTCAGCGCTGAAACTGCCACTCCCTTCAATCCTATTAATGCAATTAAAAATGTACGAACACATAAACAAGAAGCAACAGAACATCAGATGGACTTGTATTCTTACAGAGGGAGATAACTGTAAACCATGTAAGCCCCATAACATCCCTGAGCTGAAGTTTATAGGTGAATTACCTTCGTCTAATACAAGCCTGTTAGCTCAGTTTCCTCAGTCATGTCTCCTGAGGTGAAGCATCATGCATGTAAAGCTGTCAGACTGATGGAAGGAGTAACCGTTGCCCCAGGTAAAGATAATAACTTTTTAACAGCTGGGTGATTTATGCAATAAACTTTCTTTTTTTTAACCTGTGAGGGAGCACTCGAGTTTACCTTCATGCCATTCTTGATCACTCACATTAAAACACTTTTTCTGATTAGTTGTGCCCCGTTCCATATTTAGCACTCGTTCAACCAGACGTGGTGGTTAAACTGGGGGGGGGTATTCCAGATATCAGAGCCTTGTTTCACCTCGGGGGTGAGAGCTCAAGACCCTGCAGCCTGCTGGAGTCAGAAAAGAACATGCTCTCTCTGCCCATAAATCCCACAGCCTGAGACAGATTTACTGCGGACCCTGATCCAGTTTTCTTTTTTCGCTCGGCCTTGTGCAGCTTATGTGGATAGTTGCTATCCACATAGCAACTATCCAAGGAGGACAATGAGTATTTGTTAAGAAAGAGAGATTTCCACAGTCTGGTGTTTCAGTTTCATCAAATATAATTAATCTCAACCAAACTGAAGAGCTTTGCTGATATAATAACAACAGCATACAGTCACCTGCTGTTTCTTACTGTTACCTCCACTTTTTAAACAACTGCTGTTTTTGAACACGTACATTTAGGCTGCAGAGCTTTTGTTTTCTTTTTATTTCCTTTTTTTCTTTTTTGGTGACTTCTTGCAGCCACTTCAGGAACAGTAACGCTCTGTGATACAGGCCTCAGTGGAGGGCTGAGGGGAAAAACTGTGATCCCGATGTCCGTTAGGAAAAGCATTAATTCACATTGTTTTATGACATGTGGACAAGCGGCATGCATTTGTGGCCCAAAAAGGCAGAACAGAGGACACAGCTGCACCTTATTTTAATCCTCACTAGGGGGAAAAAGGCAATGCATTTTGACACTTGCATTAATTGGAATCATTTGTTGTCCTTTTTTTCTGTGTTTGTTGTGGTTGCATAATTTCCATCTGTTTCTGTTTGTAGTTATAGCTCATTCATGAACATTCAGCCACAAACCTTTGACAAACCTGTTTATTTCATGAACATAATATAAAAACATGAAACACAGCTGCACAGCTTGTCATCTGTTGCTAGGATATGTGCACTGAATAAGAATGTATAGTGTCCTGTATTTATGGCTACATCTTTTCTCGGGTTATTTGCAGTCTTGTGACACTGCGGGGACATCTCTGCCTCGTTATTTTGTTTGCTTATGTAATGGCCTTGCACGAGGATACAAACTTTAATCACTTACTCGTGTGTATAATATCCTCACATGCTGCTATGATTGTTTGCAGTATAATGATTGAGAGAAACTTTTATTTTTGAAACACTGAACCTGCGTACCAAAAAAAAATCTGATTAATAAATGAGTAAATAAAAGAAATGGTGAAAGAAACAACTGAGAACAACTTTTCCTTCTTAGCGCCCTGCTGATCTTCACCCTAAAACTGGTTCAAAAGAAGCACCAAACACACCATCAGTGTCTGTGTGACCACCACATGCACGCTCGAGGAGTAATGGAACAAAGCATCATCATATCTGGAACAAAGTGGAGTGACACTCACCAAAAGAGAGAAATGAATTATTGACATATCGGCTGAAATGAAAGTCTGGCCAAAAGATAAAAATAGATGCATAAGAAAACAACTGTGTGATATTTAACTGCCTAATCATTAAAGTAATGGTATGTTTTGATCTGCGCTGCGATTAAACTGAAGACTAGCAGTCTCGGAAAATACGAGGTCAAGCGGAGGGAATCTGGGCAAAACAGTTTTATGAACTTTTTTTTTTGAGGGGCATTATGAACATTATATAGTTGTCATGTGGAAAAAAGGCCTCAGAGCAGCTTTTAAAAACCAGCAGTGCTGTACATGCATTACAGCCTCATGTCTGGTTCTTCCAAATAACTTATTAAATAACTCATTTTATAGCTGTTTAATCGGACATCCATCTCGACTTTATGCAAAGAAACTGAAGTGAAAAACTGAAACTTACTGAATTTCATTTGCTGGAGTAATTGAGGATCAGGAAAGTCAACAACCCTCGTGCGTGTCATTTGAACGTTGGCTGGGATGTCATTCCTCATTGATCGTGGTATTTTAATGTGTATCAGTAGCTCTGTGGGTATTGAAGCCTGTTTACACAAAGAGTTCAATTCGTCTGTTTCGGGTTAAAATAAATCTTAATGTGGCTTATTTGAATGTTGCAACTCTCCACGAAAAACAAGAACTGAACAACAAGACCAACTTTGACTCTGTGCTGCCAGGGTGATCATCATGTTATTGAGCCTGGGCTGATGTCTTCTTACCAAACCAAATTCATGATCCTATACATCTAAAACAAATCACTCTTCCAAAATGGTGACGTGCACATGTGTTGCTCATATGTGGACCAGTGTTAGCAGCAGAAGACAAGCATTACCAGCCTGTTTCAGTTACAGCGATTAGCTGACCTCTCCATGAAGCAGAACACATTAAAAAAAGGTCCCCATCTGTTAAAATAATCAGCATGAAAACAGGGAACATGTTTGTAGTGCGCTCAGTGCAGCTGGACAAGAACTGCAGGGAAGCATGCACATGCAATGCAATGGCATGAATACTAAACTATAGCTAAATACAGAAAGCACAAGGATAAGAGAGTGATAAACCCTTTCTCTTTCACTCACTGTGACCACAATTTACAAAAGTGAACACAGTTCTGAACAAACAGGGCTTGTGCAGGTTAAGGAAGGGAGCTCGAATGCTTTGAAACTCAGCTTTCCACTGGGCATGACAGAGCTGAAACGATGGTGAGCTAAAGCTGCAGCGGATTAACACCACATGTGCATGTCCAGTCTGGTCCCGGTGCTGTGGTATCTGTGCACAATGCTGCGAATCTGTCACACTCAAAATTAGACTCAATGAGCCATTTCCCAGACTCGCAGTATCTAAGAAGCTGATGAAAGTCAGAATAATAAAACGAGGACATAAATGATTCAGAAAAAGTTCAGTCTTAGTTAATTATGCATGTGGATTTGCTCTGATTGCTTTTTAATGCCAGCAGGGTTTTCTGTCTGAGAGACACCTGCTTTAAACAGGCAATTTCATGGTCGTTAGAGGCACATTTATACCGAGCTACAGGCCTGATCATTCCCGTGATTAGACAATATGTTTCAGCTATGAGGGATGCTGAAAGGATTTCATTAACTGGAAATCAGAGCAACACAAGTTTCTCTTGCGCCTGTGTTTGAGGAAGGATTTGACTCCCTCTGGTGTGCACTCTCTGTCATTTCAAAGTTTCTTCTCTTCTCCAATCTTGCCACCACAAAGGCTGTGAACTTTCAAAAAATTCACAAATACAGTCATGAATCAACGCGTCTCTGTCCAGCACGACATGCTTTTAAAATCCATAACAGATCTTCCCTTTTTATTTAGCAGATAGATATAGATTGAAACTTCTTGGCACTTCCAATTCCACATTTACTGTAAGAATGTCAAAAGATGAACAAAGAACATGAAGTGGAAATGTCCCGTCTGACTCACTCCCTGCTTCTCTGGAAACACGATGTTGTGTAACGTTTTGGTGAAAGAGCGCAAATTTCTGTCCAGTCAGTCAAGAGCTTGCTGGAACTTGTCTTATAATGATTTAGCACCGGTAAACAGCTTCCTCCATTTCACAGCTGCTGTGGATGGTCGGTAAACAGGGAAAGGTCACGCCTGAGCAAATTAATAATACAGCTTTCGCAGCAGCTGGGTGACCTGAGGTCAGCTCAGACCTCTGAGGTATAAAAGAAGCTTTTAGCAACGTCTTTAGTTGCTGTTGTTTTAAATTGATGGTACATTTTTGTTGAGTACATTCATTTGCATTACAATAAGGAAACATTCACCGGTCACAGCTGGGCTTTATGATTGACTGAGTCTGCCTTGTTTCTCTGGATTTTTTTTTTGCCAACTAAACAAACTCATTTACGCTGTGGACAGGTCACCAGTATATCGCAGGGCGAACACAGAGAGACAGGCAACCATTCACACTTACAGACAATTTAGAATCACAGATTAAACTAACCCATGCATGCTTTTGGACTGTGAGGGTACCCGCAGAGACCCCACACAGGCACAGGGAAAACATGCAAGCTCCAGTGAATAGTTTGAGTTTGTACATTTCTAATGAGCTTGAGTGACCATCTTTATTCTTCAGCACAGGCTGAACTTTCTTGTAATTTCTTGTAAGATCTGGGCTCCGGGGGAGGCCACGCCGTGACTGATAGTGTTCCATCGTGTGTTTTTCTATAAGCTTTCACTGCATTGGTGGTGTGTTTGGGATCAATGTCATGCTGAAAAATTAAGCCATTGCCAGTCAGATGCTTTCCAGATGGTATTGCATGGCAGATCAAAATCAATTTTTTCTGCTGAAATTCAGCCCCAAACCGTGACAGAGCCGCCAATGTGTTTTACAGATGGCTGTACCTCTCTCCTGACCTCCTCCAAAATTTCAAATATGGATTCATCACACCTGTTGCCACTGATTTTCAGTCTAGTTTTTGTGTAATTGGCATGCCTCAGCCTTTTCTCCCTGTTTTCTTTTGTTCCTGACAGACATCCTCCACTGAGACCATTTCTGATGAGGCGTCAGTGAAGGGCCAAATGCATCTCTCAGGTCCTGTTTCATATCTTTGCTGTGTTTTTACCATTAAATAAATCTAGAAGAAAAAAAAGTTTATTGATCCCAGAGGGAAATTCATGTGTCTGACATACCTTGTCTGCTATTTATATGAGAATTGGGAAAACCTGATGGCTGTGGGTACAAATGTCTTCCAGTACAGATGTATTTTTTTTGTTCCATACAGATGTTATAAAGTGGCTGATCAGAGTTGTTCAGGATGGTTTCTGTGGTGGTAGCTGGTTACACGCCACATAGTGGTAAGGAAGGAGCTCTGTAGCTTCTTTGATATTGGCGTACAGCAGATCAAGGGTCGAAGACAACAAATGTGTGAATACGGTCAGGTGGGAGGAGAGAGAAACATGACTGAAGTCTCCTGAAATTATAAAGTGTGCCTCCGGATGTTTAGTCTGTATACTAGCAACAGTTTAATGGAGAACTGGACATGGAACTTCATCTGTTGCCTTGAGTGGAATGTACACAAGTATGGCTATCAGATACTGTTCATCTGCTGTAGATAGTTTTTATTTTTAGACCTGCCACTTCTTTGTCTGTCATCCACTTTTCCAGTTTCCTCAGATGTCTCAAGGATACCCTCCCATGCCAAGATATCCCAAGTTTGTGGCTAATAGCTCTTTGGAAACAACCACATGGATGGAAAAATCTTATTTTATGCCTATCAGACTGTGTTATCTTTGACATTTTTGTAGATTCAGCTAAAGAAATGGGAACAAATTGCTAAGTTGTTTGTTAGGAATAGATACAACTCTGGTTCATATCTTGAGTTGGGTGACTGCACAGTCTTCCAAAATGCTGCATTATGAGCTTGCTCCTTTATCAGCGACCTGCCTTGAATTATTGATGAGGTGTCCCTAAAGGTATCTCCTCATTAATTAGAAACATATTTACATTGCTCCCACGCTATTCTGTCACCGTATTTGAAGGCGGAAGTGTTGTGTGTGTTATAATTTCCCCTTGACATAGGAGCTAGAATGTGAATTTATGTAGTTGCTCACTGTGACCAGTAGATGGCAGTAAATCCTCTTATTCAAAAGGTTCAGCGATGGTAGAATGATTTGAATGTGTTTAGTGCCCTCTTGTGGTTAAAGGGACGAATTACAGAAAATGGTCAAGCTTAGGTGCCGTCTTGCTACTTCCGGTAAGTATTTTAAAAAAGTGGGGGTGAGGCTGACATATGATTGCGGTGGGCATGTCAGTTCAAACTATCACGGTACTTTTGCTTTGAAAGGTCGGTCATGAGTAGTTAATCGAACTTCACCGGGCATTACCGTGCTTTAGGGAGTCGTCCTGCAGCGAGGCGCACTTTATTTGCTCAGGTTGTTTGAGTGAAGTTGACGCTGTTTGCTAGCCTGGAGGAACATAAGCAGGCCAATTAAGCTGCTGTTTTTTGCTCTCTGGGGTAAGAGCGGATATCGTTTACTATTAAGTGAGCTGGAATTGGCGGATATAGTAGCTATCATTAATAATGCACTTCGTATGTGATATTTATGTTGCTGTCGGGCCACTGAAATCATGGCGGAACTGCTGACCGTGTCGGAACGCAGATGTTAGCTGTTGTTGGTCTGTGTTAGCAACTTTAACACGAGGATTAATGCCTTGTAAATCCTGTTTCAGCGAGCCTTTTTGAACGAGCAACACTAACGTACGTAACGGAAATAAACCAGATAAACTGTGATCCACGGAGACTAAGAGGGCCTGTGTGTGTTTTGTGACTTCTGCTTGTTGTAGATAAGGTTTGGGTAGAAGTTAAGTAAGTACTAAAATTCAATTTTAATAACCTTTAGCCGTTTCTGAGTGTTGTAAAGTGTGTTAAAGTGTGCAGAAATCTAGCAAAGATGATCATTTGCCTGCATGTGCTGTACTTTGTCATATTACTAGTACATTATGTAAATATAGCAAATTGTCTGTAAATATAATTGTGTGTTTTGTTTTTTCAGAGAAATGGAGAAAGCTAAACAAGATGCATTTGATAATGCCAGACTTCAAGTGATCAAAGATGGCTACGAGAGGGCCTTCGAGTGTATCAATAGGGGACTCACTGCAGATGAAGTGGGAGACAAGAGTCAGGCCCTGGAGCTCTACAAGAAAGGACGACAGCATCTTCTTCGGGCCATCAGTGTGCCGTCGAAGGGGGAAGAGTGTGTTGGCAGCTCCTGGGAATCTGCCAGACAGATGCAGCAGAAGATGCAGGAGACGCTGAACAATATCACCACTCGCATGGCCATACTGGAGACCAGCACTGACCTGAGATCTGCAGCATCTGGCCCTGATACAGCAGGCATGCCTGCACAAGAACTTTCCACCACAGAGAAGCCTGTGAAGCCACCTCCACCAAGCCTACTTTCTGGTAATGGTCAGCCAGCGAGCCCTGTAGGAGGCTTGCCTCCAAGCAGTGGTGTGGCTCTACCCCTCTCACCTACCAGACACCCTGTGGTTCTTGCAGAACAGCCTCCAGCCTATTCTCCTCAGGCGGCTGATGGCCACATATCCGTCTCTTATGGAACAGATTCAGGGGAGATGTCGTTGGTCGGGGATGAGTTCTATAATCGTACATCTAACTCGACACCTTCCCCTCAGAGCATGGGTGAAGATGGAGAGGAGCTGCTGTACATTCCTCATGGTGTACAGATATTTTTTGTCACACCCGAGGGGCAAGTGAGCGCTCCATCATACCCAGGCTACCTGCGGCTGGTGAGGTTTACCAGTGATCACTCTGACAGAGAGCCTAATCGACCACCAGCATTTCTGCAGGTAAGGGGGAGGGGGGGTCACTCTCTTCAAAATATGAAACTGTTCTGTGATTTAGAAAACCACACTCATGCCTGATGCCTGTAAAATCAATGAAGAAGATTTGTTATGAATTCTCTTTATCTTTTTTTTTTTGTGTGTCCTTTAACGTGATTTTGTAAGATGTTTGCTCAATTCCTCAATATATCAGTCACAGTGAGTCATCAGAGGAAGGACATAGGCCAGTTGAAGATTAGTGCCTCTGATCCTAAGAACAGGATCATGTGAGGGTTGTTTACTTAGGGCTGTAATCCCAGTGGGTTTATGACTATGACGTCATCCTCTGGGGAATCCCAGATCTGGATCAGATTTGGGGCAAAGATAATGACATTCCCTTAAAAAAATAAAGCAAGTGTGTGTGTGTGTGTGTGTGTGTGTGTGTGTGTGTGTGTGTGTGTGTGTGTGTGGCGTGCGTGTGTGTGTGTGTGTGGGCGCGCGCAGTCCCACGCGTGTGTGTGGACACTTTGTCT
>VUQK01040041.1:0-11785 GCA_015106715.1 Bujurquina vittata
TTCTGTTTGAGGTAATGTCTGTATCATGGAATGTATTCAACAATGAAGGCAAGAAACTGCAACCAAGCCCCGAGTGAACCAGAGGCGAATAGGGAAGGGTCCGGGGGAACCAGGTCATCCACAGCCATAGGGGGTCGTTTTGACTGATGGGTTTTCTCTGTAACTATTGTAGGGTCTTTACCTTACAATACAAAGTGCCTTGAGATGTTTTTGATTTGGTGTTATGTAAAAAAAATGAATTGAATTGAAAGTTCCTTTTAATAGAAAAAAGTTAACTTAGCACTTTACCCTTTCATCCAAAGATGGGTTATCTATCACTTTAGGCTCCAAAAATAAGAGTTAATAATAAACAAACATGATGGACAAGATTGAGTCTTTAAAATGCTTAGTCCAGAAGCCAGTAGTCTTCCTGTTGACTACGTCTATCTACAGTCTACTATACAGTCTACTATACAGTCTACGGTCTATGATTTACATTAATTAGCAACCCAGATTTTTTAGGGAACATATCAAAATTATATTGAAGGTGGAAGAGGACTGAAGTAGAATGATACGAGCAGGTGACTGCCATTCAATGGGCTGACAACAATCAAAACACTGAAGGGCTACAGTAAATCAGAAATGGACTGGTTCTTATACAGCACTTTTCTACACTGAGTACTCAAAGTACTTTATACGCCACTATATTAAGTGGTGTCTCTACACTTGAAGAAACCAACAAGTTTGTCTTAGATTATTATTTTTTTGTTTGTTTTAGTTTCCATTTTACTGTAAAAAGTAATACATAAAAATGAGCACTTTTTTGATAAGTAGCACAGCAGAGAACCTTTTTATATTTTCCCTCGTGTAGCAATGAGGTGTGTTCTTACATTTTCGTAAGAAATGTGTGACTACTGTATGAAAACTGTTCTTAAGCACGTGTGATTCAATTTATTAATGGCTCTAAATGTGATGACAATATTATCCAATACTAGCATCAGTACAATTCTGACATGAGTTACACATGTGGTGAGCCAGGACTTGGGATCTATATCGTGATGCATCCAACGTACCCAGACAACATGTTTGGATTGACAACTATGTTGATTCTGGAGCTTATGACATATCAACACAATACACTACCCGGTAGTAACAAAAGGTGAACTGTGAAAATTTGACTATACAGAGTGACAAACAAGGACTGCTGAAACAGCATCATTGCTATGATGTTTGAATTGATGTGTTCCCCTTGTTTTGTTTTAATAAATGATTTATTATTAGCTGTGGTTCATTCACTCCTTAATTAACTGATACATTCAGTACCGAAAGATGATCTTGGCTTACTCTACATTCAGCAGAGGTTCAATGGGATTCTTCCTCAGTTCATGCAAACATGAGTTGACAAATATCGCCCACCATTACTAATATAGCATACACTCTGTAAGACATTGTGTTTACTTGTTATCTGTTTCCGATCAGAACACATTCATCTTCTCAGTGTTGAGTCAGGAAGCTTCCAACAGGAAGAACATCAAATACTATCCATCTTGATTGACTGGAAATCGTTGCAACATCGTTCTACAGCAGACTATGACAAATCAGAGAGAGACACATAATCAAGAGCTCACTGTATCATTCCAGCTTCATGTATTAATGTATTTTATGGACCTTATGTCATTGTGATTTTTTTTCATTGATGTAAATTATTTTATGTTATTTTATCCATAATGTTTTTCAAATTTCTAATTAAGTCAGGTTTTTGGCCACTTTCCTTTAAATAAGCATGCATTAAAGGCTTTTATGCACATCTGCATTCTGCTTTAAGTCCCACCCTTAGTACAGAAAAGTCTATCTTCACCCATGAAAAAAGGCTTTTATTGCCCCCTCTCGCCATAGCCACTAATAGCGTTCATAACCGTATGCTCTTTCAATTACTTATCGGCATTAACATTCATAAATGTGCTGTTAAAGCACACACGCTGGCCTAATACAGTTTTCATTATGGGTGGGTGAAGTTGTTGCTTTCATCCCAGTCTGACATTCACGTGCAGCAGTGGATGTGATGATCTTAAATCATTTTTGAAATGTGTATGTCAGCTCCAGTGGGACTCTGATCTACATCCATCCCGATGAGCACATAAACTCCATTGGCTGTCCAATGTTACATCTGCATAACTAGCAAAGGAAAGGTTAACTCTCTAATTTGCAGCTTCAAATTTTCTTTCCCCCCGAGTGTTTTCAATGTCTGAGCTCTCCTCTGTTCTACAGCCAACACCCATGACAGCTGAGAAATGTGAGGGGAGTAAATTGTATTTTGTTAAAGATTGAAAACAGGCTGCAGAAAGTTGGTGTGTGAAATCTGATAAAGGAAGCATGTTGTGTGTTTGTCATACTCAGGGAGAAGCTTCCCGGTGGGACTGCAGCTGATTTATCCATCACAATAAACCCAGAGATGAGTTTACCCATAATGGGACAAAGGGACGTGGCTTTTAGTGAGACACCACAGATCGATCCCCCATAGACTGCAGGTCCCCAATGCAACTGGTGGCTTACTGGTAATTTCCCACTTAATGTGGCATGTGAATGATACAGCCACTGATTTGCAACCTTAATACTGGCACTTTGAGAGACATACATTTACTCAAAGGTGCATTCCAGTTTCAAAAGCAGAACCACAAAAATCTCTTTAAATTAGGTCGGGAATGAAAAAGAGTCCCCTGACTGATCTGACATCTGCCAAATGAAGACATTAGAATGAAGAAAGCAATCAAACAGTGCTAATATCAGCCAAGACTGCAGAATTATCTGAAAATGTTATTGTATTTAAATACTTTTTGGGAGGTTTCTAGTAATGTTAGTGACATAAATGTGTGGATGATGATACTGGCTGGTGCACAGTTGCGATCCAGATGTATAGATAATCTTCTGTCTTGCTTTAAGGATCATTACGTCAGCATAACCATCAGCACGTCTTTGCTTTCTGCAGCTTTTTCTGTCACACTAAGCATTTGCTTCTGGTTTTTCCTTTTCTTTTACTTGCCAATTCTGACTTTTTCCTGATCAGAAACAAATGTTCCCCTGTGTCTGCATTAATTCACTGCAGAAATTCCAAGGTGCTCATGATGCTAATGTAGTTAGCGTGCTTATCCTGGTTAACTTCAAGAAGAGGTCAGATGTACCAATATTCACCACCCAATATTTTAATTTTTATTTCAGATAAAAAAAAAAAAATATTATGCATTGTGCTTGAGATGTTCACACGATGTGGTGGTACTCCCAAACATTGTGGCCTGCATCCTGGTGATGTGTGTCTTTTTTTAAAAGCTTCAAATCAAGCCAATGCCGAAGATAATTAACCTTCTGAAAGCATCACCACAGCTAGACCCAAGGCCTCTATTTTAGAGAAAGGCAGAACTGACATTTTGGAAAATGTGAACTTGGGAAAACAATTAAATACAAACAGAAAGGACATATTCTGTTTGTTTAGATTTAGGTTTGGGTTCGTCACTGATGATGACTTAGACCTCAGAGAATCAGACATATATTAGGCTGATGGGCTGGTTGTTGTTCACATCTGAGTCGAGTCACTGGCTGATTGATATGTGCATCTCTGATTTAAACTCATCCAGATTCACATGCTCATCGTTCCCGCTGCCCGCTCTCTCTACAGATCAAAATGTCATCTGCAATCATAGTCCACAGAGACTCTTGCCTGATCTTTTCAGTCAGCGTGTCCATCAGCAGACAGAAAAGGGGAAACTCTATTCTGTTCTCTGTCAGCATGATCCCATACCGCTTCAGTGATGTTAAGGAGGCCAATGTGTGACTGACAGTGTCCCACTGTATGTTTTTCTATCCAAATTATGTATTCTTCCAGGCTACTAGTAACAAAGAACCAAGCCTAAAGATACAATTTAAAATGGGTTTAAAATGTCTAAGTTGTCTGTTAAATATAGACACAACACTGGCGCATCCCTTGAGTTAGGTACCATTTTTTATGCTTGAATGATTCACAGGTCAGTGTTAAGTAGCTTAACAAAACAAAAAAAACCAAACAATCGGTGGTCGGGTACAAGGGCAGGACTGAACAAATTAAAAATCAGCCATAGTACAGGCCTTTCAACTCAGCACTAACTTTCAGAGCCAGCCTGAAGTGGCCACATCAGGAACTGCAATTTTACTTGTGCAAGGGCTTCATTTTTCAGCTCAGCTTAAATGTCACTCCTGTAGTCTTCTCTATACTTTTCCATCAGCGCTCTCAAAACAAATATTGTTCGTGTCGTGTGTCTGCATTGCTCATTTCTGACAAGAAAAAATACTCAGCTCACTAATCTTTACTGCTCACCATGACCTTCAATAACTTTGCTGTAGTCGACCAGCTTCGTTGCTCTATTGTTAGTGCAGTTTTGTACAGGGGAGGTACACAATACCTTTGTGATGTTGTGAACTTGCATGCATATGACAGATAGTTCCAGGTAATGCTGCACCTTAAACCAATGGTAATAAATGAAAGCAGTTCTAATGGAATGAATGTGTTTATGTCCTTCAGAGATAATGATGATGAATGCGTGGCTTTGAGTGTTCAATTAGGACCCACCATTAGAAATGGAGGAAATGTGTACAGTTGCCATAGAGTTTCAAAGGGTTTGGCCTTTGAAACTCTATGGCAACAGTGACAAAACAGAAAGCTCAATTCTCCAGAGAAACAACATGTAAACAGAGGAGCTCAGTGCATCCTCTCTAAAAGGTACATGAGTCAGGCTTTGGATGAGACCATAATTAGGAGCCAGTTATTGGTCTCCAACCTAACATCCTCATTAAACCCAAAGCGTAGATGTAGTAGTGTTTGTGATCTGTAGCACAGTAGTGCCAAAGGTACAACAAAGCAGATGGGGTCATGCTTATTACATCAATCAATGTGTATTTGCTGAAAGAGTCAGAGAAACTGAAACTCTTCAGGACAGTGGTGAACTTTCGTAGATCCACTTATGGAAAAAAATTGTTTTGCTTTGTTTTTGTATTGTGTGTGTGTGTGTGTGTGGGGGGGGGTACACCTGATTATTCAGTACGTTGTAGAATCACCTTTAGCAGAAATAACTTGATGTAATGGTGTTCTATAAGAGTGCCAGTTTCTCACATTGTTGTTGGCCCAGTCTTCTTTACAGTCTTGCTTTAATTCTATGAGATTTGCAGGCATTTGTTCATGCACAGCTCTCTTAAGGTCCCACCACATCATTTTACTTGGGTAGAGGTCTGGACTTTGACTGGATCATTGCAGCACCTTGAGGTTTGTCTTTTTCAGCATCAGTCTGAAAGCTAGAACACCTCTGGGACATGATGTTTTGGCATCTTAGACTGTTCAGGAGCTCAGGCAGCTCCACATCTGGGAGGAGATCCCTGAGGCCATCCTAACACACCTGTCTTTGGATTGAAGAAGCTGGAGTACGTTTAGAAAACCCTTACAAGCACATGCAAAACACAAAAAGGCTCTAGCAGGGTTCAGACCACAGTGCTTGAGTCACTGCCATTTAATACCAGCAGCTTCCATCTGATATTTCCTGTGGCCGAGACACAGCAACTACAAATCTGCTTCAGATAAGTAATGCTTCTAAAAATGTCTTTGTTTTAAAGGTTCTCTTAACCGTAATGCCATGTAGCATCTAAACTATGTTAATGTCAGGACCCTTACTTGGCATTTGCAAAACTTATTTTTCAGTTATTGGTTTACTTGTGTGCTTGGGTCACCATCTAGTTGCATCCCGCATCTAAGTTTCAGGTCAACAACTGCTGCCCTGACGTTCTTCATGCAAATTAATTAGAGAATTATAGAGATTTCCATGCATGTGTCTTTAGTTAAGGCCATTAACCCATTTCTTTGGAGTTTCATATTCATATTCTTTTTCTTCGTCTTTTTATTTGCTCTTCAGTTTTCGTGGTTCCTCTTGACTGCTAAACTCAGTCTAATGAAAAACAAGAAAACAGTTTTCATTCTGAATTGTTGCTCTCAGTCAGTGGGCACAGTCGATCCTTGTGAAGATAATGCTGATCATGTTTCTTTTTAATGATATTGCTGTTGTTGGGAGAGCAGCTCCAAGGGTCAGGGTTTTGACAAGCGGTAACGGTGACACTGCCGAGTGCTGTGGTTCCAGTCAGTTATATAAAAATATTAAACTTTTCATTGTAACTGAGCCAAGTGATCCTGGCCGAATCAAAGCGATATGTTTGTATGTTTCCTGTTTTAAACAGCTGTGTAGCCAGTTAAGGAGCGTGTATGTTACAACACTGCATTAAGGGTCACAGCTGGTACTTTTTTATCTGATGTTTAGCCTTACTGTGAGATGTTGCGCTTGTGACCACAGTGTGAGTCAGTGTACCCTCAGCTGTGGCTGCTCAGGCGGAAAGAATGCTAAAAGAGCAAGTTCACCTTCTCATTCACTGGCAGCTGCAGAGACTGATTGAGACAGACTGTAGTGGTGATTATGACTGTGGCCAGGGGATCTTGCTATACCAGCTAATGTGGCTAGAACACATTAGTTTAAAATGAAACTACATGCAGCAGCTGTGCGGGAGTGCAGTGAGGCTAATGTGTTGGCTGAGCGTTTTATTGAAGCTGCGGTATTCATGAACTTCCGTGAGTTGCAAACTCATGTGCAACACGATAGGCACACGGCTCACAGTAACACATTATGATTGGTTAATGTTAACAAATGTGACGTCTGCCAAGTAAATTGTTATAATACAATATACCACATATACACTCACTGGGCACTTCATTAGGCAGACTTGTTCAAGTGCTTGTTGCTTGCAGCTATATCATCAGCTAGTCATGTGGCATTGTTAAGATGACCTGCTGAAGTTCTAACTAAGCATCAGAATGGGAATGTGACTTTGAATATGGCACGGTTGTTGGGCTGGTCTCAATATTTCAGAGAGTGCAGATCTAGTGGGATTTTCCCAAACAACCATCTCTAGGTTTAAAACAGAATTTCAAAAAAAAAAGAGAAGCTACCTAGTTGTCTGGATAAAAAGGCTTTATTGATGTCAGAGGTCAGAGTAATGGTAAGGGGGATCATTGTTGCTGACCATGCCGCTCCTTTTATGACCTCGGTGTACCATCATCTGTAGGCTGCTTCCAGCAGGAGAGCACACCATGTCATAAAAATAAAAATCATGTTATTATGGATCTTTATCTCTCTTTCACACAGCATGCCTTTTGTCTTCTCTCTCTCCCTTCAGCCCCACCCGGTCTCAGCAGATGACTGCCCCTCCCTGAGCCTGGTTCTGTTGGAGGTTTCTTCCTGTTAAAAGGGAGATCTTCCTTCCCCCCGTCGCCAAGTGCTTGCTCATGGAGGTTATTTTGACTGGTTTTCTCTGTATTTTCGTGGGGTCTTTACCTTACAATATAAAGCCCCTTGAGGCAATTTATTGTGATTTGGGGTTATAAAAATAAAATTGAATTGAACAGAATAAAACTCAAGTCATCTTCGGCTGTTTCTTGAATATGAAAATGAGTTCATCGAACTCAAATGCTCTCCACATCTACCGGATCTCAATGCACTAAAGCACCTTTTGGATACAGGGGATTGGATGTGCAGTTGATAAAACTGCAGCAACAGCATGCTGCTACCATGTGTGTCGATCATTATGGTGTTATGAATAATTTCTGTTTTATTTTGGTAGTTCTTTTGGTCTGTGTAATGTGTTTCTTTTTATTTCTCTTGCCTCGTTACTCTCATTTAGTTTAGGTGTGTTTAGCTCTCCAGCTGTGTCTCATTTTCCCATTAGTGCTGTGTATTTAACACACAGACGCATGCAACTTCATGTATTGTGCCCACATCGTAATTCCTTTCCGGTGGACGTTCAGAGAAAAATTCACAAGGATGCAGTTTGTTGCTAGAGACTTGAGAATGCACCTAGTCCTGCGTTCTGGGCCTGCACCCTGCCTGCTTCACACTATTTCATGACCGAGTGATGCAACCATGAAGGACCAGGCATCTGTGGAGTTCAGTAAATTTCACAAGTTTTAGTTTCAGATAGTGGGACTAAATGAACTCTGGTTTGCTTCCTTTACATTCAATAAGAAACACTGCAGGTGATGTTGGACCATCCAGGCAGACTTTTTCAAGGACTTCATAGTTTCCACGACCTCACTGCAGCTTGTTAATCCTCCGCCACTGCAACCCCTGGATCATCTTTGCTGCTGCACACATCCAGCTCCTTGGCTTCACTGCAGCCTGCGAGTTCATTCCCATCACTGCGTCCAGCTCTTCATAAAAGAAGTGCGGATCCTGACAGCAGGACTGGCAGCCCCAGACTGTCAACACTGCAAGCTCTGCAAAGCCCCAGCCTCCCAGCACTGCGTGCCCTATGCAGAGACAGTTTCTTCACCTGAGGCAGAGCACCCTGCACTTATTCCTGTTCCAAGGGTGGAGGTGGTTGGGACCTAAGCGACAGTTTCTGCCGTCAGAGTCACATTCTACTAGCCATCACATTCATCAGAGGAGTGAGCATTGTGCAGGCCGAGCCTACCAAGCAGCCCCAGCATCCAGAGAATCCTGAGAAAGGGCTTCCAGAGCCATAGTCATCTCTGACATTAATTGGCCCTGATGAACAGCCTGAGCCTGAGGGTCTGGAGCCAGTGGATCTCATTCCACCTGAGCCTGTGCCTGAATCCAAGGGTCTGATGCTGCCCGAATCAGAGGTGTCCCTTTGCCCTAATTGACATCAGGCCCCAGGAGGTCTCCTTCACGGCTGCCATCATTGGTTTCCAGCCAAAACCTCAGAAATGTTCCATTGCCTCTGTTGATCCTCCAGAGATTCTGCTTCTTAGTCAGTGGCCTCCTGGCCATCCTTCAGAATTACTTTATCTCTGCCACTGGCCACCCGGCGGCCTCCAGCACTATTTTGTACTCATCGTTTGGCCAGGCCAACCCCCTGGACTATCTTCCTCTGCATTCCTAGTTCCAGTCCAGCGTCATTTTGGATTCTATCATGGTCTTCAGTATTAAAGCTGTTTTTCTGTTATAGTCCTGACTTCTCAGCCCACAACCTGCTTGCTTCACAGCATTACATGACAGTTTTCCATTTTCCTAGCAAAATATAAAGAAATAAATGGTTCAAGACTTTGCACAGTTCCATCTCTCATTACATCTAATGCATAATGCTGACAGAGGGAAATAGAATTTCCAGATAAACCATCGCATTATTATTCCTCAGATGGGAACCTGTTGCCGCTCTCTTCCTGTAAATCAGCCTTGTGACCATCTTTGTAACATCTTTAACTCTGTTTCCAGTTGGACACTTCCCTCAGCAATATAATGAAATCCAGCCTTCAAATGGTACTGTGAAATCATTTGCAAAACACTCTCGCACATCATCTGAACATGAACATCAAAACCTTTACACTGATTGTGCCTTCCTGTGTTCAGGCCACGCCTCAGCAGCACGCACCCACCCACCCACACGGTGAGTAGAAGATGAATCATTTCCATATAAATGTAATTGTTAAACACAGGGGAAATGTCAGTGAATGTTCTTATTTTTTGTCAGTATCTGCTCATTTACAGTCACAATATATTTTCATTTGATATTAATAAAAGTGCTTCTGAACTGTTAGAAAGCACTTTAAACTGATTGGGAGGCATTAGTGAAATAAAACGGTAAAACATGAAGACAGGAATTAAATATCAAGCAACATAACTTGGATGAAAAGGTCGAAGATTAGACAAGTGTCTTCCAGGAAAGTCATTACATGAGGTAATATAAAAGCCAGTCTGGCCTAACAGCAATAAAAAATATTAAATGTTTTATAATCATCTTCTGTCTTGTGTCATTTTTCAAATCACCCTGTTCTATCCTCATTAAATGTCCCCTTGTGAATTCCAGAGGGGAGTCTGAAGGTTTTAATGTCCTCTGAGTCAATGAAACGTCTGTCAAAGACGTCATCGAGAGCAGCGACATCGACTCGAGGGCAGACATTTAACATTTACTCCAATCGCACGGGATAAAAGGTGAGCGTGAGGCAAACATGCAGTGTATGCACATGTGGGTCATGGTCATGTTGTGGAGCCGGCTGAATGATTACAAGAGGCTTTTATTTTGAAATTTAAAAGGGGGAAAAAAAAAGTTCTCCGCTGCCAGACTCTGTGTGCTACATGCTTTCATAACTGAAGGCTTTATCACGTGTCAGTGTGTTTTTTTTTCCTCCTCCCTGCGCTCAGCTTCTGGCCACAGCTGGTTGCCCACCGGCACTGGCAGCCTATTTCTGCTACAAAAGGCTGAAACGAAGCTCTGATTGGAAATGGCATAACAGCAAATAAACAGCGTTACTTCACGTTTTACATAGAACACTCACCTCCACTTTTCTCTGTAACTGGACTTTTCAATATGAATATCGCTGAAAGTTAACAGCACAATGATGCCGTCAATATGTGTGTGGTGAAGTGCATTTTCTGTTTTTTTTTTTTTTTAAATAAAGGAAAGTTAGCTTTTTCTTTAAGAGGGGACCAAGAGGAAATATTGATGGGTTTACACCATCACAGAAAGTTTGAATGAAAGGTACGGAAAGCCATTTAGCTCATAAATGAGTTCATTCCTGCTTGCGTTTTGATATTACTGACTGACCTTCGGTACCAAACTGTGTTCATGTTGTTTTAATGTGTCTGCTTTTGTTTATGGATGTCATCACAAAATGTAGATGGTATTTGTGAAGAGTTTTTAGCATGCGGCGTTTGAGCAGCTCCTGCATTATGTTATGTATGTTACGGTTTTTCTCAATAGTTTACACACATTTTCTGAAAGCATGCCCATCGCTTGTGATGTGGATGAGGTGCAGTGGCCAGTCTGAGACAGAAGAGAGGATACAGCGTAGGTTGTTTTACTTTTGTTTTGTTTTTTTACCGTAACTGTATAAAGTAAATTCTTTTTTGTATGTGTGTGTGTGTGTAGAGTTCTGAGAGTATGGTTTCCCTGGCTAAGCAGCGGGGGAAATATCATCTACATGGCGATTCCAGCCATGAAAAGCATCAACTGCTATATCTCCACATGCATCCATTGCTCGGAGAAGAGGTGCACGCATTTGTGGATTCAGGCAGAAAAATATTCCTCAATAGGAATGAGGAATTGTGGCAGTGGCGCTCGCCTTGCAGGCGGAGGGTTGCAGGTTCCAGCCCTGTCCTTGCGCTGCGTTGTGTCCTTGGGCAAGACACTTAAACCACATTGCCTAACGGTAGCGCCGGCCTCTGGCTGCATGACCGCAGATGCTCGTCTCTGGATGAGTGATCTGGAGCGATCATTTCATTGTGTGCCTTGTGTGTACAATGACAATGAGTTTAATTTAACATCTAATCTAACATCTAAAGGAATGGAGAATATGGAGGGAGATAAACAACTGAAAAGTCTGTGGGTGGGCAGTGAACCAGTCAGGAACCAGAGCAGCCCAGTGGAACTTTATGTTGTCCCAAATGAACACGCACTTGAGCTGCTTTGGGCCGTCTGTCTAATTGTGAATTGTAAGGCAGTGTGACAGGCGTTTGCCCATGTGATGAGTCAGTGTACTTAACAGAGCAATTAACTTAGACCTTGGAATGACAGTGTGTTCCTTGTGAAAATGAGAGACTTTCTTCATGAAAATTGTGCCCAATGCAGAAAACTGGGGGTAGTGTTTTTGAAAAAGTGTGTTTTAGAACTGCAATTTCAGTGTAAAGCAGGAATTGTGCTTGTAGTTTAGTAGAATTGGTTCAGGCAGTTGGTGCATGCGTTACATGTTGTGGTATTTGTTTTTCAAGTGGCAGTATTTGTGTGTAAT
>VUQK01040042.1:0-11622 GCA_015106715.1 Bujurquina vittata
CTGAGGTCAGGACTCCGTGCAGGCCAGTCAAGTTCTTCCACCCCAAACTGGCTCCTCCATGTCTTTATGGAGCTGCTTTGTGCACTGCTGTGCAGTCATGTTGGAACAGGAAGGGGCCATCCCCAAACTGCCCCCCCCCCATCAACCTTTACACTTCGAACAATGCAATCAGACAGGTACAGTTGCCGTGGCAACCACCAAACCCAGATTTGTCAGATTGCCAGATGGAGAAATGCAATTTGTCACTCCAGACAAATCACGTCGGCATGTGCTGCAGAGTCCAGTGATGCCAGCCTTTACACCACTGTATCAGACGCTTTACACCACTGCCTCAGACGCTTTACACCACTGCATCAGACGCTTTACACCACTGCCTCAGACGCTTTACACCACTGCATCAGACGCTTTACACCACTGCCTCAGACGCTTTACACCACTGCATCAGACGCTTTACACCACTGCCTCAGACGCTTTACACCACTGCATCAGACGCTTTACACCACTGCCTCAGACGCTTTACACCACTGCCTCAGACGCTTTACACCACTGCATCAGACGCTTTACACCACTGCCTCAGATGCTTTACACCACTGCTTGCTGATGTAAGTATTGGATGCAGCTCAGCCACGGGAACCCATGGTCAAAATTGTTCTGTTCTCTCTATGAAACTGGCAGCTTGCACATCTATGAAGGAACCATCAGTGCGGAAAAATATCTACATGTTTTAGAGCAACATGCTCCCACCCAGATCACGTCTCCCGCAGGGCACAAAACCACTGCGTCCATTACATCAACATGGCTTCATAGTCGGAGTCCGGGTGCTGTTCTGGTCTGGGTGCAGTTTGGACATTTCACCAGCTGGAAGCATTTGGTGCAACATGAAACAAGAAAACACGACCCAGAATCCTCTAACAGACAACAATGGGACACCATTCCTCTCCCAAAAGTCCGGCAGCTGCTCTCTCAATTCCCAGACGAATGCGTATTGTAATTGAAAGAAGATGAAATGTGTGAGGGAGATTCTTTTTTTCTTCTTAAAATGGAACATTTTCTGATTGTTCTCTTTTCTACTGTGAATAATTTCACAGGACTAATACTAATTTCTCCTTCTGTTTAGTCACATTTTAAAGAGCATCCCAGCTTTCTGTTGGAATTGGGATAGGCTGGTGATGTTTCAACAGCCCCGTCACTGATGGGGTGTGGACATAACTGTCTGATTGTGCATAACTTTGTTTCTGATGCCGTGACACATCAGGATGTGCCAGTGGCGATACAGGTAAATGGTAACATTCCCAAATCATCACATTTAAATCAGCTGTGATTCAGGGTTAGCCTTTGGACACAAACCGCAGTCTTTGCCTAAAACTAAGCGAGGAGGAACAAAGCAAGCAGCATGTCAAAAATAAATCTATAAATAAAATAAAAAGCAAATAAATGAAAAACAAACCCAGTTAATGAGATAATCAACCTCAAAACACGAGACTCACGAGCACAAATCGGAACGTCGCAGCTGGAAAGCCGTGACTCAGCGCGGCCTCTCCTGGCTGCTGCTGTGGACTTTGTTGGTCTTCAAAAAGCCATCATTAGTGTGTTAAATGGGCTGGGACGTGTTTTAATGCACTAATAGAGCGCTCAAAGCTTTTTGCTTTCTCACTACGAGCCACGTTCACCCACTGACGCGGCGTTTCTCTGCCTTGGAGCGCTTTTTAATTCTATCACACTCAGTTTGGGGTTCAGTTGCCCAAAGACATCTCAACCTACAGCCTAATGCTGGGCATCGCTCTGCCACCCTTCTGATTAGTAAATGACCCACTTTGCATCCTGACCAGCAGCCGCCCCCAAGGCACCGAAACCACAGCCCACCTGGAGCGTATCTGCGGGGAGCCTCTGAACAGAGATAAAGCTGGTTTTACCTGCTTTATGCCAACGGCTGGGTTTTTATTTGAGAGCACATCGTAACAAGATGTCTGTATAAAAACACAATCCATTAAATATATCTGTATGTTGGTTTGTATGTCGTATTGTGTATAATATGTGCCTTTTAAATGTAGTGGGACAAATCACATGACATCTTACTACTACTACTACCTTTGCTTCTGTTTTTCACAGTACTACTGTGTAGTACTACTGCAGTACTTGAGTGACGGATGTGAATCCACAGCAGAGTCACGTCGTCATGTGCTGAGGTTCGTAATCTTTAATGAACATCTCGTCTATCAGGCTTTATATGGACATACAGTAGCTGCTTTGTAAGCCTCAGTCTCTGAAGCGCTGGGCAGTTATGGACACCTGTTATTCAGTTAATTGCCCAATTAACTCATCCATCATTAAAATAAATTAGGTCACCAAAATTAGCGCATATTTACACCGACCTATGGGAGGAGAGTATAAAGTGGACAGGTGTTTTCATATTAAAGATAGAAATTAGCAAAGCTTTAGCAGAGACATATTCAATTGGGTCCATCTGTTTGGGTTTTTTTTCCCTGAGAATTTAAAAGATTAATAATTTAAATCAAAATGTGATCTCTGATAGAACTCATGAGCTCCAATTGTTCCGCTTCAAACACTGTTAGCGCTGTGAGCAGCGTAACCTTGATGGAAAACAAAAGGATCTCATGCTCTGCCAGGCAACACGGTCCTCTGTGGAGAAGTCAAAGGAGAGGACGCAGAGGCAGACAGTGTGCCAGCGAAGAGGTGAGATTTCCTGTCCCTGATTGCCTGCACAACTCCCCCCGCCCGTTAAACGATATCTTCTCGAAAAGCACAGAATATGTAGATGTGTTGTTGAAAGAAGCCATCTACGCATGCATGGATATGACTCGCTAAAGGCAGCAACGAGGCAACATGATGCAGCCTAAATGCTGATTGCAGTGATTCACATTTCTTCCTCACTAAACTTTGTGATGTGATTAAAAAGGAGCTGCTTTTTCATTTCCCCAGTGTTCAACAAGCAGAAAATGTCTTTCCTTTATCTTACGCTAATGTGACAAACAGTGTGCTTTGTGAGTTCTGCCAAAGACATCAAATGTCTCTTTTGATATAAATTGGTTGGTGTGAGACTTGCTGGGAGACGGAGAAAGCAAGAAGGGGATGTCAAGGGAAGAGAGATGAGCATTGAGAGCAGAGTGTTTATCAGAGCCAGTTGTTTACACTTGACAAACTCTAATCATAATAATCATAATCATAATCTGCAAAGGGCATTCCACGCAGTTAGGGTATCAATCTGCTGTGACTGAGCCACATTTCAGCTTGGATTCATTTATTTCTGAAAATAGAATTAAAATAATGGCGAGGTTGGGGACGCTGATGCGGGCGCCTGATGGGCAGATTCAACACAAAGGAAAATTCTGTGTGGGAATTAATAGAAATGCACGTGCTAAATCACAAGTTTCAGTTTACAGCCGGTGTTCATTAGGCTTCACCACCCTCCACTTCACTGTGGCGTCTAGCCATGCCCGCCTCTGTGCTAACAACATAACAGCTCCCCCCAGTGTTAGGAGGGGGGAACAAGCCTGCTTTTAAAAAAATGAAATCAGGGACTCGGAATCTGAAGCTGTCATTGCACCACATCTAAATTTTTAAACTTCAGTCTCAAAATGCAAATGTGGATTCACTTCTGCAGAAAGCGCACATCCTCCAGTTGGGTAGAACTTCTCAGAATGCTGGTGACTGGATTTCATCTTTCTGTAATAGTATGCTGATTTCAAATTAACAGTGTTGTAGGAAGTCCTGGCATTCCATTTATTTCCCTGTGTCGGTGGAGCAAAGTGTAGAACAGGGTGTGAGACAGCAGGAGCACTTTGACTTACATCTGCTTGTCTTATTTTTCTTTTGGGGGGGGTCTCTTTGAGTCCATGAAAAAAGGAGCTCATCTTCGATGTGCTGCGTATTGTACCCCTCCTCAATGATGTATCACAGCTTGAATTACAACCATTGTGCAAATTCCCCTGGAAGTCCTTCTGCAGCCAAAAATGGGAATTTTTATCATGGAAAAAGACCAAGAGATTAATAGCAAGCTTGATGTGAAAATAATGTTGCTTGGTACCAGGAAGCGGATGTGGGGGGGGGGGGTCGTTTATGGTTAAAGAATGTTGCAGATTGCATTGGAAGATCATTAAAAGACATTAAAAATATAATGGAAATGGTATGCATGAAATAATTAAATACATTTTATTAATATAGAGCTGTGTGAGAATGGCTTCCTGTTCTTCTCTGCCCTCAGTGTTACTCGTCTTTCACGAAACAAGATCCTCCATCACTCCTTAAAATCTAAATTTCTTTGGCTTCCCATGCCCTAGCGAAAAATTAATTCACAGTTTTACCATTTTAATCTGGCTTCATGAAGCCATAAAAGAAAAGGGAGAGGAAAAAAATCTCAGGTGTAATATAAAACCAAATGCATTAGTTGACAGGGCACTGATGAATGTCACATCCATCACGCAGTGCGAAGTGGGGGAGAATTGATCTCCCTCCATTTGGAGCCTTTTTTCCCTTTCTTCGGCAGAGCTAGTCAGCATTAGGCTCCGCTGCCTGCCCCCATTACCAATGCATCAGTATGCTCTGTAATACCCATGTCCGCTATTCCCAAATGCAGCCCCCAAAGTCAAGTGAAGGTTGTCGGCGGCTCATGTAAATGAAGCTTGATTGTAATAGTTCTAAGTGGATTCCGCCCACACAATCCTGTCACATTCGCTCATTGTTATCTGCGCCCACCCCCCCACCTATCAGGGTTTACGGCGTAAATAATAAAAGTTGTGTCACTTCGCAAATTACCCAAACAGCTTATCACTTATTCATTGTGGTGTATCACAACAACTCCTCGGTGTGTACAAAAGCCACAGCAAGTCAGACACAGGCTTTTGTTAATGAACTTGGAAGATTACCAGATCTGAAAATTAACTGACAGTGTTCGGGTTTCTTTCCCCGCGTGAGCACTTCTCCCCCCTGTTTACCCACCTCACGCCATAAGTTATGAGAAAGTTCTTTGGCTCGTGGTTTAGCCTTCAGTCTGAGTTTGACTGTTCCACATAGGTGTCCTTCACATCAAGAGTTCAGCACTGAGGAGGGCAGAGATATGCATGAAGGACGCAGTGCACACAAACGAGAGCATGATGCAGGACACATATGATGCAGGACACATAAGCAGATATACTGACTGACATGACGTTTTTGGAAAACCGAGGGGAGCGGCAGCAGTCACAGATACGGTATTGACAGCCTCCACATGCTGCCTGCTCTCTGTGTTTGAATGAAAAGGCTCCGGGACAGTAATTGAAGACGTGTCACGTACATATGGCTCACAACGTAATTGGATGCTCGAACTCCCAAACAACATCTCAAGTGCAATTTGGAATCCATGGAAAAAGAGTGCTCATCAAATGCCGAGTGGACAGCAGTGGAAGGGTGACGCTGGAACTTAACCATGTAGCATTTGTGTGGCTGGCTTAACGGCGCAGCACAGTTAATTTTTAGGGCCCCTTTGAAAATGATCTTCTGCTGTTCATTCGCCACTCCCTGCATGGCCCCTGTAGCCATTTTATGCCTGGCTGCCTTTAATTCTGATCCGCGGCCACCTAGCTCATAGACTACAGCGAGAATATTCCCAAGATGGTGACCAGAGGAGCCAGAAATGGAGAAGGATTGACATTACAGATATGAGAAATTGTAAACCTTTTATTTAGAATGTAGGAGAAAACCAATCCCACCCAAACTGAGCTTCATGGCAGCTTTTTCCTGCCTTTTCTGGGGACATCGTGATAATTGGATTGATCTGTTTTTTTAATTTACCTTACACTTTAAATTTAAGCACATAGCCGGGGGGTGCACGCTGAAATGAGAGTAAAGTGTTGTATGCCAAAACCCCCGGCCCCGCCCCCTACTTCTGGTTGGCGAATTATGTTAAAAATAACACACAATGGGCCCTTTTCCCATTTCCGGGTTTTGAATGCGGAAGCGAAAGGAAGCAGGGTAAAACGGCACGGCTGCACAATGGCACAGCATAGTAAGCGCTACTGTAGCCTTTTTGCTCAGATAGCAGAAGAAAACAGCCACATTTGCCTTTTCATGACTTCCCAAAAGATAAACGTGTGCGAGTTAAATGGATGACGGCTATTAGAAGGGAAGAAAGTGCAAAGTTTACTGTCCAGCGTGGCAGTACATATGTGTGTAGCCAGCAGGCCCGAGGAGCTTTACGTAAGAGCGGGAGGGAGCCGAGTTAGACTGATAAAGGGGTCTGTGCCGTCACGATTTGCATGGAATCCTTTTGGGAGTCGGAGGGAAACTCGTCAGACACCGTACGAGAGGGAAAGTGCTCGTCTGGGTTCCCCGCCGTGGGAGAGAGAGACGTGCAGGATAGCGAAGCGATGCAGTGTGAGCCTGATGCTAATGTGACTGGCGTCCCCCCATCTCCTGGTGAGTAACGTTACATCTCGTATATAAATATACATGATAAAATAATGCAACACTGTTCTAATAAACAGCCTTGATCTAAATGTCCGGCGCACATACTGAAGATTGCATATGAGACGTAGCGAACTCCATTGTAGCGCGGCCTGTTTTACGCCGCTAAATAAACACGTCACCGAGCTCTGTGAAAAGCGCCCATTTGGCCCTTTAAGTTACTTTTTTAACAATTCGCCTTCAAGCAAGAGGGTTGAGCAAAATGTCAAAAAAATAACTTAAAGTGCCAAATTGTATGTTATTTTTAACCTCAAGAAGGAACACAAGAAGCTTGATCAATACTCAGAAATGGGCTGGACGGGATGTGGAAGGTGATGGTAACAGTGGGCCCCATCGGAACACTCGGAGCGGTGACCGGGACACTCGGAGCGGTGACCGGGACACTCGGCGTGACCACATTCAGCGTGGATAAGAGGTGTTGCATGTGTTTTACCCTTTCTGCTTTCATAGACAGATAGTTTGGTGAACATGCACAAGTAGGCAGAGCTAGTAGAGGCAGCTAGCTTCCCCCTGTTAGCTCACATTGTGGAGTTAGACGTGTCTGTGCCACGCTTTAATTTCACTGGGACGACGTAGGAACAGATGTTCAGCCCATAAACAGGCTGTGCTACTAACAGTCCAGCAAAATGCATCGCATCCTTTTGTTTGTCACTTGTGGAGTACTTTAATATTTCTCTTAAAAGGATTGCATACTGGCCAACATTGACCACAAAATGAACTTCCTTTGGAATTCTTCCTCGCTCGTCACAGAGGCTCAGGAGTCTCATAACCCTTGGGGAAGGCCAAGGATTTCCCATCAAGGGATTATTGAAGTTTGGGGAATAATGACGCGCTTATCTCTCTCAGCTTCTTTGCAGAAGCTCCCCTTGGACCCTGTCAGTTTCGGGCCCTACAGTTTGAATAGATACATCAAGAGAGATCCCTCCCTCACCATTACATGCTCTTCCTCATCTTACTTTCTCCGCCTCGTGCCCTTTTCTAGCTGATAATACCTCATTGAGGAAACCATAAAAAGAGGGAAAGTTATCTCACTTTCACCTGAGGTCATTTTTTTTTTGGGGGGGGGGGGTGGATTGTCTTTTTTCTTTCAAATTGCTCTCAATTTCGCGTCCCTCCATCTGTGGCCTTGTTCTCTTTGTCTCTCTTCTTGCTTTCTTCTCAGGCACACTCTCACTGGATCTTGCTCTCCCTGTCTCCCTCTATGGTGTGTTGGGATAATAGGCTTCAGCTGTGAACAGTGGTCCAATTTGAATTCCTTTTATTCCAGCTAGTCCAGCCACCGTGCGTCTGCAAATGCATTCACAGATATTGTCCATTCAGTGTCGATTGAAGTTAATTAGCCATTGACTTCTTCACCTCCTCTGTGCACTTATTATTGCCTCTATGAGAGAATTATCTCATTTTGAAGCACTATGGTAAAAGTGGCCTTATGTCAATTGGACAAGTGGGTAGGACAAAAAGAAGGTTTCATGTT
The DNA here is from genome assembly GCA_015106715.1 of Bujurquina vittata. Classification (NCBI taxonomy): domain Eukaryota; kingdom Metazoa; phylum Chordata; class Actinopteri; order Cichliformes; family Cichlidae; genus Bujurquina; species Bujurquina vittata. Next base: position 7,934 of record VUQK01040042.1, read on the forward strand.
GTGTAATTTTATTGCAATATTCAAATCTATTACCATGTTGGGTGTCCAACTAATATATTCTCGCTGGTTATGCAAACCCATTAAATCAACTTTGGCCATCTGATGTGTGCTTGCATTGGTTTTTGTTCTTAATTATTCGGGCGTACTTTAAACAGTGCTTTAAAGTCTGCAGTGGAAAGCTGATGCTGAAAGACTTAAACGCTGTAATCTCCTCGCAGCTGCAGGTGAGAGCCGTGTTGCAATCGCAGGAACACGAGAACCTTTTAGGATGTGAGGAGCGTGCACTTGGACAAAAGATAGTTAGTAGTTGACTTATCGGGCAAACTACTTCTACTAGGCGCTGGTCTTATTACCGTCTGCAGTTAAATCAGTGGACAGAACCAGCTGCACTGCATGCTTATGCTGCCATACGCTGAATCGCGCAGCTGATACCTGAGAGCGGTGCTCTGTAGGTCCAGCTGGACAATCACAACTCCATCTTTACTGACCACCACCCTCGGCTTTAACTGGGCTCCTTCTATCTGTGGAAGTGTTTCGCACTCACTAGTTTTTTTATGGAAGGATGGGACGGGCAGGTGATGTCATTCATACAGCATAGTCCAACTTAGGATCAAAAGTTCAAACTAGCTTTAAGTTAGAACATCAATTACATTATGATATCCCTTCCATGAAGAATTTACAGACGTCATTATTATGGTATTAATTGCTGTAACAAAAGAATTTCCCTTAAAATATTTCTTTCCTTAATTTCTGTCACAGTCAAACCCTTACTGTAAGTTTTTAGTTTATCAAAATCTTAAAGGTTCCTCGCCTTAAATCTATTGCTCACATCACATGGTTACACATGCAGATACCTCAAGATTGATGCAGCGGTTAAATGTCCCTCTCAGGCTGCCACAGGTCTGCAGGTGCACCTGCTCCTTCCTACTTTCTGCTTGTTGGACTGACAGCAGCTGTGCTGGCGAGTGTTGAGCAAACTCTTTCTGCTGGGATCATTTTTGCACAGATAGATGGGCATACCTGTATTTTTCCTCATTATATAGCTCAGGAGCTAGAGCGGGCCATATACTAATTGGAAGGTTGCTGGTTCAATCTCTGGCTGCTCCAGCTTGCCAAAAGTATCTTTGAGCAAGCTACTGAACCCTTGGTTGGTGTGAATATGTGCAAACGTAGTACTTTGAGTAGAAAAGCACTATAAGAACCAGTGCATCTTCTTTGATTGTTGCACTGAAACATTTGAATAATGCTGTGTGTGTGTGCGTGTGTGTGTGTGTGTGTTTGAGATGATGAAATGTATTGTGATGAATACATGTGGCTTTATAAACTCTGCACATTTTGCCTTTGTGTGTCCAGCTTGTGCATAGTTCACGTATCCAGTCGCTGTTTTCACACTCAAGTTTAGACTCCAGAAAAATGCACATTAAAAACCGGCATTATGAGGAGAGATGAGGTAAAGTGTGGGCTCGGTTAAATATAGTGATACAAAGACTGAGTGAGGATTCATGCTTCATGCTGCAGATTTATCCATCCATCCATCTTCTTCCACTTATCCAACTCAGGGTCACGGGGGTGCTACAGATTTATCCTGAAGACATGTTGCAGCCTTTTTTAATCAGCTAAATAAAAACAAAAAGCCCTTAAAGCCTCCCGGAGTTTTAGATTCGTCTGAAGCAGAAGTGAAATCTCTGGAATGAGTCTGAGCGAGTCAGCTGTTATTATTAAGGCCCGCACACCGAAACCAGAACTGAGTGTTACCAGAACATCTCTAGTTTGTTCTGAAGGTGTTCTTCACTGCAGGCGGCGCCTGCCCACTTCCTGTGATTCCCTCCAGGAGGAGAGACCCAGAAAACCATGTGTGAAAAACTGCAGAAAACTATGTTTGTTCATCCATCAGGACCTCTGTGCTGCCTTTGTTCTGTGTGACCTTGTGGGACTATTGAGCTAAGTAGTGTTTATGTGATCCTCCATGCTGTGCTCTGTGTTCGGTGGGCAGCAACACGGTGACGGGCAGAAAGCAAAATGGACAGCAGCATCGTACTCGTGCGTTTCTCACAATCAGTAAACACCCCGCTGAGTTCCACAGAAAATTCATAATGTTTTACTAAAGCTTCGCGTCATCTGTCTCCCTTAGAGAGAATCAAATGTCAAAAAGGGGGGAGCTGGGGGGGCATTGTACAAACTGGCGCGCTATTCCACAGCTGGCATCTTGAGCACTGACACCTAGCACCTAACCTAATAACATTGTGCTCCACATACATCATCCCTGATTTGATTTGGGAGCGGATTTATTTATTTGTTTAGCACTGAGACCCCACTGTCATTATTTTCCCTTGTAAATAATTCAATAAAAATGTCATCCGCCGCCCTGCTCTGCATTAATATTACGTGTAATAAAGACAGTGGGAGGGAGCAGGTGTACACAGGTATGATGTGGGGGTGAGGGAGACATGTAAAACACAGTAGCGTCCCAACAGGCTAAAATAATCTATCCAGGATCCAGAAGAACTAAAGATCTGCTCTTATGTCAGACGGTTATTTGCAGTTCTTAATTTTATTATTCAGGCAGAATTATTGAGATCAAAATCTAATTTACAAAATACAGAATACAAAAACGCACAGCTACAAATACACACTCACAGTTATAGTGCATTTAATCTGTGCAGCCCATGCACACACAGACTAGTGTGTTGAGGTTCAAACTGTGTTAGAGTTGATTGTGACGTGCACGGGACTGAAAACGCACACTCTCTGCTGCTTTGTGTTTGTTTAACACACACACACACACACACGGACGGGCCTGTGCGCAATGCACAGTGTGTATAACAGGATTATTGCATTATTTTATTGTTTTTGTAACTTTTTGGTTTTCTTTCTTTTAGTTTAGAGTGAATTTGCTTCAACACTGAGATTGTGTTTCTACTCTGGCTGAGGGTGAGCAAAGTGAGAAAGGGAAAACCAAAAAGTGTGCACTGATAATGAGCTGCGCTGTTATTCTATACCAGCCTTTCACATCATTTAAGCTCCAGTGTGTAAATTATTTTCAGCACACTTTCCAACAATTTGAAGTTTTTTTTTTGCAGCGTTTCCAAATCCAAATGTGGACACAGGACAGGGTAGGAAAGACCCTTTATTACCTTATTGATCCTAATGTAGTAAATCAGCTGTGGCAGTGGCGCAGTGGGTGGGCGCTTGCCTTTCAGCCGGAAGGTTGCAGGTTCGAGCCCTGTCCCTGCGCTGTGTTGTGTCCTTGGGCAAGACACTTAAACCACATTGCCTAACGGTAGCGCCGGTCTCTGGCTGCATGACCGCAGATGCTTGTCTCTGGATGAGTGATCTGAAACCCTCATTTCGTTGTGTGCCTTGTGTGCACAATGACAATGAGTTGCACTTACACTTATAATTAGCCATTCTGAGACGTTTGCTTGGTATTATTATGGTAACACAAATACACCTGAATTAGACTAAAATCAGACCTCAATCAAAATGCTGATGGTTTTGTGGCATCAATCAGTCATAATGTGCACGGAGACGGAAAGAGCGCTTTAAAAGTATTGAACTGACTGATTTCACTTAAACATGCATATTCTTTTACAATGTTTCATATCATAAGTTTTTCCTTCCTATCCACAGTCCCCCCCCCCCCCCCCTTTCCTCCCCTCCTATATTTTCTCTTTTTTTTTCACCTTTTT
>VUQK01040046.1:0-16031 GCA_015106715.1 Bujurquina vittata
TTTTAAATAGGACTCTTTTTTTTTAAGAAACAAAAACCAAAGATTTTTTTTTTTTTTTTTTTTTTTTTTTTTGTTCAGCTGAAAATGGAAATTGAAGATACCTGTAGTATAATAACAAAGGATTTTGTTTCTTCATCCCCCCCTGTACAATCTTAAACCTGGTCATATGAAGTGATGGATTACATGTTTAAAGGAGGCAGATGATTACTTTAAACTATACTTTGAGGTAAATATCACTTGGAAGAAAACATTATCAATCTCATGCCATGTCTTTTTGTTTATCATCATAACTTTGTTTACAAGCCAAATTTCCCTGAGGTTTTGTTTTTTGTTAAACTGCAGTGCCCACCTGATATGTACAAGTGCATTTTTTTTTTTTTTTAACTTCTGCAAACTTGTTTTGAAACGGCGAAAAGTGGCTTTGACATTCTTATCATAGGTACAGCACTACCTCAGATCTTTATATGGGCTGTGGATGACACACATTTACAGCTGCCCCATAGAAAACCCTGAGGTAACTTTCTAAGCTATTTTAATCAGAGAAATGTCAACTGTGCAGACTCTATGCTGTGTTCTCTAAAAAAGGGAAGGCTGTTTAATTCCTTAGAATGATTGAATTACAAAAAAAGGAAGAAAAAATTATTTTTGTGTCAGAATGTGATTAAGTGGGGTCCCTTTATACTGTGGAAAAGCTAAACCATGCATTATTTACATCTATTTTACAACCAAACAACAAGAAAATGCTGAAATATTTTCACACTTTTATAGCTTTGCCACCTTTGTATGATGTTTACGGCACTGATGTTTGCAATGAGAGGAATAGAGGAACACAGTAGGCCTTATAGTGGATATGTATATATCAGCTAACACTATTCTCAAGCTTGTTTCTATTACAGTTGGACTCACAAAATGCAAAACAATAGTAGGACATGTTTTCTTGACATTGGCAGATTTTGGCTGTCATGCAGTATAAGCAGAGTGCGATTTGTTGAGCATAAAATATTTATTTTTCCCTTTTTTTTTTAAAATGCGGAATTGATGGGAATTGTTTAAAAACATCAACAAACTGCCCAAATCAGAGAGAGTTTCAGATATATTCTAACCGTAGTATACACTTTATCCAGCAAATGTGCCTTGAAGGCAGTGAGACAAATCCTGAACGTCTGCAAATCTCTTAGATTAAAAGAAATGAAACTGGATACCATTTGAGCTTGTTAATGTGAGCACAGTATAACTCTACTCTAAGAATAGTTTTGATTGCTCGAAAAGCAGCTGAAAGTGGCACTCTAAACCCTGAGAACTGCACAGTGATTGTGTTTGTTAGGCCCCAATCGCACCCTGGGTAAAACCCAAGTCTTAATGGAAAAGTGGCATGAATGTGTCACAGGCTTCTGAAGAGCTTACTTTGCTGTTATAATTGATATACATACATATATGCTTGTTACTGTATTGAAGATACTCCACTATATCAGCCTACATTTTTGTACAAACCAGCCATTATGTTTAAAGGGTATGGATTTATATCTCCTTCTCCCTCTTTGTATATGGATAAATTATTTAGTTGCCTGTGTTTAAGTGTAATGTTTGTGTAAACTGTACATATTCACTTTATTTCCATGCATTTGTACAGAATGTCTTTTAAAATTTGTCTCCTCGAATTATTCTTTTCCCAATTTTATGGGAATGTTGTGCAATAAAGATGCTGATGATGAAAATTGCCATGCCTCTGGGAATGTTTTTCAGAATTTAACGTATGTGCGTTATCTGGAGTTTACATGACCCCATGTTTTCGTTGGTTTACAAGAAATTACAAATTAGCTTTGTCAAACACAAACCTTTGATGCACTTGGATGATCCTCCATTTTTCATCATGTCTCATGCTGTGGTTTCTTCTCTACTTCCCAACAAACACTGAATAATAAAATATTCTATGACTGATAATTACTTGTGAAGTGGTTTTAGCTTAATAGAAGCTGCCCGTTTCTAAAAGAAGTGTACTTTTGCCAAGACTGGCTATAGTTTTGCTGTCATTGGACACTGTCTGGCTTACACACTTTATCCAGCTTTGGATATCCCACCCTGATGCCGTCTACCACTACACCCCACCCTCCTCTCAGCGCAGGTTAAATGAACCAAGCACATAAATGCCTTACGGCAATCTGATTATTCCATTTTTTGAGCAGCAAACGTGTTTGGTCGCGCTTTGCAGGTATCAGAAGTCAAAGGGAGGATCTATGCTGCATTTAAGTACTCTTTTGTAGTTTGAACACCGAAAGATAGCCTGCCACTTCTCTACTGCTGCTGTGCAAAACAGTTATATACATCGGTTTACATTAAAATGCAGGCAATGCCTGGCATCTTTTGTCTTGTTTTTTTTTTCTTTTTCCGGTGTTTTTATATTATTTACAAAACAATCAGGTGTCACAATAAATCGCAACACAAATGATCTGTGCCACTCCAAAAAACACTAAGTCCGTTGACCTGTTTGTATCATATGCATATTGGTAGGGTTCTAGATTGGTGTGTAGCGCAGCCTTGATGTTCTCTACAACAAGTCTATCCAGCGATTTTGCAATTATAGGTATCGGTGCAAATGGCCTGTAGTCATTGGGGCAGGTTGCTGTCTTCTGTTTGGGGACTGGCCAATCGTTGATGTCCTGAAATTCCCTGCCATGCCTGGCGGGGGTCATTGCTGTCAAAAAAGACCCTCAGTCCTCATCTTGTAGTCCTCATAAGCGCCACCATTGCAGCACTTTTCTATATTTGTCCCCTGATTTTAAGGGTCTTGCTTCAGGGCTTTAGTGGGAGTTGAACCTTCCTGGTCATCCATGGATTGTTGTTGGGGAAGACCTGGATGTGCTTGGTGGTGGTAAGAGTGTCTGTACTGGCTTTGAAAACAGCCCTACAGGAGTGTATGTGTGTATGTCCTCATCTTTGAAAATGAAGCACTTCATACACTCAAAACAATCCTGCAGCTGTTCAGAGGCTTCTCTGGAAGTGTCAGGCCTGTACTGTGCCACCTGGAACAGCCTGGGCATTACGCTCGGTTGTTACTTAAGGATTACAATTCACCATTTAATACCATCCTTCCATGCAGACTGTTCCATGAAATGTCCAGCCTGGGTATTTCACAAGACATCTACCTGTGGACATGGGACTTAACCAACAGGCCACGCTGTCAGGCTGGGCTCCCGCCATTCCTCTTCACTTTCACTCAGCACGGGAGCACCACAGCAGTGTAATCTGAGCCCATTTCTTTTCTCTCTGCATACATATGACTGCACAGCCTCCCACATCAATAAAAATGTCATACTTAAGTTTGCAGTGACACAACAGCGCTAGGATTCATCACCAGGGGAGATGAGGGAGAGTACAGAAAACAACCTGCAACAGAAAACACATGCAAGACAAGATCATTGACTTCAGGAAGAAGAGGAAAGGCCACCTCTGCAGATAAATGGTGAAACAATCCAGGAAGTCTTTTCCTGTAAATTCCTGAGCACGCTAATCACGTCAGACCTCTCATGGACTCAGAACATAATTCAACTGGTCAAGCATCTGCCTTCCACTAATAGGAAAGGGGATGCTCTTTTGCTTTCTTTTCTTTTTTACTCACACGCCCTTTCTGCTAATCAATTCTACATTTTCTTCCAGTGCCAAATACGCATCAAACATGCGGACAATATTCAGGAAGAGGCATGGTGTAAAATTTTTATCATAAGTCTGGTTTTACTTGGCCTGTCAACACAAAGCAATTTGGAGTCTGCTGCTACATCATCTTAAAATGGTGATATGAGCCGTGTCCGTCGACTCTGGAGGGTTAATCTGAGGTAGTCCCTCTCCTTCATTATTCCATCCACTTGGTGAAATATACCAGCAACACTGGCAGCAAAACAGCCCAGAGCATGATGATACCACCACCATGCTTAAAATTTGGTTCAGTGTTCTTAGGTCTGAAAGCCTCACCTTTAGTCCTCCAAAAATACTTCTTGGCTTTGTGGCCAAATAGCTCAATATTGGTCTCGTGTGCCGATAGAAATTTTCCCCAAAAGGCATTAAATTTGTCTATGTGGGCAGCTGCAAATTTCAGTTTCCAGGCCTTAGCAAAGTGGCAACCAATCCTAACAATTTGTATTGTATTTACAGACAGTTGTTTGAATTGATGATCTTGGAATCTGCAGCTGTTTAGAAATGGCTCCAGACCTTCCCAACTTGTGTGAATCTCAATTGTTCTACTTAGAGTTCAGTGAGTTCTTTGGTCTTTCTCGTTGTTCTGTCCGAGTCCAATGTCAAACAAATCCGTTTTATGCTGACAAAGAGAACCTACCAGTTGTGGTAAATCATGATCACTAATGAGCCATTAACAGGCCTTGGCCTTGTCAAATTAAAAGACACCGTAGAACCTTCAGCACCACTTATTAAAACATTTAAGTGAGGGTATGGATGTATTTGAGTCTATTTACATTTTTCTGACCTTGTGCACCCGGTTCTTGTTTTTTAAATTAATTAAAGATGTATGCTGTGTAATCATTAAAGCCTGAAAAAAATCTGTTCAAATAAATCACTAAAAAACAAAAATTACCATGACGTTCCGTGGGTGATGTCCGTGATGGGTAAATATAAACTTCTGACCACAAGTGTAGCTACCGCTTGTGGCGCACGTGTCGTTCCTATCACGATGAACTCACATTTCCGACAGAAGTGAACGCACCCTGCCAGATGTCGTCAACTCTTCACCACCGCGGGATCCACGGGAGGAGGGATCTAAATCGGAACCCCTGGATCTAAGTGACGCTGCCAACCAAAGTGGATATTTCCTTTACCAAAGATGAACAGAAATCAAGGCAACAGGTCCCACAGATGTAACTTTCTGTCACACTTTGGTGGTGCCTGCTCCCTTTCTGTAACCCAATAACAGCGAGCTAGTTGGGAGTGAAGTTTTTTTTCCCCTTCTCCTGGAGAAGAAGTAGTTCCCGGTCGGTCCGTTTGGAGTATACTCCATCCATGCTCGGCTTGGCGAGGACAAGATCCACGGGGATTTTTTCATCCCGGGTCGACTAAAGAGCAACTGGGAAACGTGAATTCAGTCAGACGGAGTGAAAGTCCGAAGGTGGATTTGAGCCGAAGTTATGAAAATGACCGGGGCCATGGAAACTTCCTTTAAGCAAGCTTTGAAGAAGCCGCCCTTACTGCGGACGGCAGAGGTAAACAAAACCAACATTTCTTTAATTAGCATTGCCTCGCTAATGTTGGCTAAAATCAAATGTTTGCGCTTCCTCGGTGTATGGAAGATCCTCTCAGTGTCAGTGGAGTCTGACTTAAATGAGCCAACAATGGCTTGCTTGTGGTTTAACGAGCTAATTAAGATTTTTCAGCACAGTCATATGCTCAGTGCAAACTGTACATGACTTGAATAACAGTCTGAAATACAGAAAAAACAGCTTGTTTTTAGAGCAGCTGGCTGTCCCTGCAGGTCAAATGGAAAAGCTTAGTGTCAAATGTAACCGAGGCTTCTGGTTCTGGGCTGGTTCATTGAGTGTTTGCCAGGATTAATTTTTATCTGCAGGACAAACTCTTGTATAAGGAAGGATTCTAGGCTAAAAGGGGTGGTTTTATGTTTGGGTAACCCCTTTTTAAAAATTTTATTTACTTTTGTCTTTAAAATTGCGCTGCATCCTGGGCCCAGTCTTGCTAAACAAATCACAACCTTACAGCTTCCCATTAGATGGCTTATGTCTAAACCCGGGATGGAGTTTGTGTAAACCTAATCCCGATTGAGGCCAGTTAAATGTAATAATTGCTGCCTTCTCACCCCCCCCCCCCCTCTGTGAAGCTGTGGAAACACAGCTGGCTTGTCATCGCGTTAGTTACACTTTCTGCCCAAAAATAGCTCATGAAGTACAGCCCTCCATGTTCAGCTGCTGGTAATGATTTTGAAGTGCAATCACTTTTCAAATCCGAGTACAGATTTTTTTTTTCTTCTTTTAAAGTGTTTTTTTTTTAACACCCTTTTAAGGCTCCAGATCTCTGTGTGTTTGTGGGGTGCATGGAAGGTAGAAAGCCTCTTTCACACCTTAATGGTGTACTTTTGTGCAGACGAACAAACCAAAACAACCATGTTGAGTCCACAAATATGACACACTGATGGCAGTGGAGTTGATCTGTGATTATTTGGTTGGAGAGACTTATAAAGTAACAAAATATAAGTTCTAATGCAGTGGAAAACTCCTTTTTTGTCACCCCCTTTTTGACTTCTTTGATCATATTTGCACATGGGTGAATATCAGTGGCCACATCTGTAGAAACCTGGCGTGAAGCTAAAGCCTACCCCTGAATAAGAGGAGGAAAATCCAGTTAACCTAACCATGTGTATGTTTTTGGACTGTGGGAGGAAACTGGAGTACCTAGAGAGAACGTGCAAACTCCTCACTGAAAGGCCCCGGCCTGCTTGTGGCTCAGAACCCAGGACCTTCTTGCTGTGAGGCAAACCTGCTAACCACTGCTGCACAGACAAAAATCATCAAAGTGAGGGGGGAAAAAAACCCTGAAAACTGACTCATTGTTTGAGTGGAAGCAAATGCAATAACAAGAATCAACAAGTTCACAAAATCCGCCAAAATTGCAGAGTCCTCTTAGGACTTCGGGAATGACGCGAGCTGCTGGCCTGACGTCACTCTGTTCCAGACCAGAGAGTCAGATCTCGTCTCCTGCTTATGTTTTACCTGTATCATTGTGTTCTACTACACCACTAATAATAAGGTTGAGTCGTTGTTTTTTTCTTTGTGTGTGTATGCATGCGTTTTTTATTTTTATTTTAATGAGTCAGGACATGTCCTTGGGTATGAAAGTGTGGTTTCCAGAGACCAGCTTCTCCTGCGTGCACAGCTGAGGCTTATTAGAGATGACTTTCTCTTTGAGGAGCTATAAGGCATTGTGGAGATTTTCACAATGTCTCGCTAAAAACTCTAAATGAGCATTTTTTTTCTAGGTTTATTGCGGCTGCAGTTATATTGTATGATATAGCAATATTGTATGAGTTGAGCCTTTTGGATGAGGAAAAAGTGGACATGCCCAGAGTACAACACAAGCAATGGAGTCTGCAGCACGGTGGCTTTTAGCTGCCAGCGTGGAGGGTCCTGGGTTCAAACTAAAGAATGGAGTCCGCACCTTCTGACTGTGCTTGTGGGTGTTTTCTGCAGGCGTTCCAGTTTCTTGGAAAATGTTGCCAGGACACTCGCAAAAGAGAGTCTTATCTCAAGATTCTCACTTCCTGGTTGGCAAAAAAAATGTTGAAAATATATATTTTTGTTTTACTATGACTGTTTTGCTAATCATTTAAAACTCCTGCAGCCCTGCAGTTATTTTTATTATTCAACCTTGAATACCCTGAGAAGCTTTTGTGGTCAAATCAGGTGGATTTTCACAATTGTACTTTACTGGAAGCCTGTCAGCTAGGTTTCTTGGACGTGCTGTAGGTACTCCTGTCTTCGGTGCAGATGTTTGGCTGAGTGGGTAATCTCTCCCACCACAGGTTTAATGCCTCGCCAGCCTTCCCCCAGTTTTGTGGGGTTTCCTCCCCCAACTAGCTCTTCCCTCCCTGCCTACCTTGCTCATTCCCACCCAGACAGCCCGGTGGTAACGGACGACAAATCACCCAGTACACATCGGACATTTATGGGAATTCCAGTCATTGCAAAGCCACAGACTCCTGAGGGAAGGTGCAAGTAAGGGAGAGAAAGAGAAACACAGACTTTGGTGGTGACTCCTTGCACTCTGAGCATGCATGAACAGAGCAGAGGAGCGTACCGGTGTGTGGTCGATGCCGTGTTCTTGGAGTGCTCGCAAAGAAATGTTTCAAAAGAGGCTCCACGAGTTTCATCAGAAGCTGCTGAAGAGCGTGGTTTGGTCAGTGCTGACACAGCTCAACAAGTTAAAGAAAAGTAAAAGATAATACTGGGATGTTGTGTCAGCTTTTGTTATTTTCCTTTCTTTAGAGGCCTTTGTCTCCTATTCATCCTTTTACGCTGGCCACACAGCTGGATAAATGAATTCCAACAGTGGAAAAAGTACCAAATTTTCTGACTTTATTTTAGCAAAATGTCGCTGCATCTGAGGTGCAGTAGCGCAGTAAGGGAAGTAGCGGAGTACCAACACTTTGTTCCTGTACTCAAGTAGAATTTTCAGGTATCTGTCGGGAAAGTGCATCCCAACTCAGTCGCCTAATTTTGTTAGTTTAGACCTTTTTTTGGAGCAATTTTTTGCAGTTTATTGCAGCTTGCATGATTACATTACATAAAAAGAAAGCATATTAAAGTATCTGTACATGGACATATATAGTCCTTGTTTTCTGCGACCCTTTATTTTTCTCTTCAGCGTTATTTCCGCTGTCTTCAGTGTTGCTCAAACACCAAGTATGCCTGACACCAGTCACTTTAAAACTTATACATTAATTGTAGCACGTGAATGGTTGCGGATGCTTTCCAACTAATTTCCATAAAACACGGCTAGCTGTTGCTGCTGTAACAAACAAGTCCGTCATTGTCTATCTGTGATTAGACAATCGGTTGTCTCATTGTTGCAGTTTTGAGCTACATCTTTAAGCTTTAGTAACTACTACAGACTGCTTTATTTCAGTGTACTTCATAACCCATAAAGTACCCTGAACTATGACATTTTCTGCCCATTTGCTATTTTAGCCAAAATTATTGAAATTACCTGCCTCATGGGCTAGTGACTAAGATGCCAAAATTAGATAAAATGCTCTCTGAAATTGAGAGCAAACAAACCAAAGTGAAAACCAGTTAGACACCTGCATCGTGTTATCAGAGAACCGTTGGCTTCTCTTTGAACTTGGATGTTCAGATGTTTTCCTATTTATTATTTCCCAAATACAACTTTGGGGTTTCTGTCAGCATATTGCAAAGCTAGAGTCAAAAATAAAAACAAGGTATAAAGAAGCAGGCAGATATCATGACTTAATGCTCTTTCACTTGTTCTGCTTGTATCCATCCACTTATCTGCACTAATGACTGTAGACTTGATCATTCATTATGTATGAGTACAACAATAACCATAATTCTTTGCTGCTGTTCTACACTGGAAGTTAGAAATGAACTGATCACTCGTCTCCTTTCACCCTGCCTTATTGCTGGTTAACATGAATAGTGTGACATGCTTGTAACTCACATTGGCCTGTAGCTGGCTGTGTATGGGGTGTCATACAGTCCATGCTATCGCTTGTGCATTAGCGAAGGTGCTACAATGGGCACATGAGCATCAAAGCTGGACTATGGAGAAGTGAAAGGAAGTCGCCTGCTGTGATGGATCAGTGTTTCTCTTACGTCACCAGGTGCCTATCTATTGTTCACTATGGGAAGAAGGTTCTTCCCTCTTGGTCATGTTCTGCTGACAAAAGTTGGCCCTGGCATTACCGTGTATGTTACTTTGACATGTACGGCTCACCTAAACATTGCTGCAGATTCCCGGTATAAAGCATAGTTTTGGTGCATAAAAACACTGCAGTAAATTTTTCAGTGTTTAGTTGGTGATCAGTACATGTTTCTCACCTTGTTGGAGGACCTGTGGTTTAGACATCTGTTGATGTGAAACCGAATTTGTGACACTTCCTTTCACAGTGGCAGACATCTAACTGTTACGACAGTTAAAAAGATGACATGCTAGACAAACACTGTATCACTAGAGAAATGTGAGAACGTAATGGGTTCACAGTGGGAAACACAACCTTTTCTTTATGGCTTAAAGATTAGAAAAGGGTAAGGAGAGGAAAGGTGAGAGAACAGTCAGATGAGTAATTAAAAAAAAAAGGGGGTACTTTTTTTTTTTTGCCTACTGAGCACAAGCATCGATTTCTTTTTGTTTTTGAGACAAAAGTTAAACTCGTTAAGTTGGCAAACATGTCGATTAGCCAACTGTTTCCATCATCCAAAGTGAAATACATAAATAAATAAACAGGCAAAAATTATGATTATACCTTTTTTAGCTGTTGAGATGACAACCTCTGTGCCCACTAATTACAGATTACAGTAGGCAGCATCATTGCTACAAGATTAACAGTGAGTGTCTCTTCATGCTGGATGGTGTCTTTCGTCTTGTGTTCTGTGATCTTCTCTGTGTGCGCAGAGCTGCACCTACACAGGGCCGCCATCCTTCCGTCCCACACAACCGGTGTTCTCGTGGGTGGATGGTATCTGGTTGCAGCTGCCGGGCCTATTGAATTTTCTGGCACAAGCCCTTTCATCACTGTTCAATCAGCATATTTTAATAGGACACTGACTGTGGAATGGAATGGACTAGCACTTGTGGGAGGAAACTGGATTACCTGGAGGAAACCCTTGCTGGCAAGGGGAGAACATGCAATCTCCACACAGAAAGGTCTCACCCAGGGTTTGAATCAGGAACCTTCTTGCTGTGAGGCAACAGTGCTTATGACTGCCCCGCCATGCAACCCGAATGTCTGAAATATTTTGCCACACGCCTGAGAGGCCAGCCTGTTTCATTAGACTTAGTGTAATTTGGCCTTGTCTTGTCTTGGATAATGGATGAGTTTCATTTCCTTAGAACTGAGCAATCCCACGAAGTCCACAAGGCCGTCGAATCACATATTGCTTTTTAAAGTTCCAGTAACGGCTCCCGTCTTCTTTAAGGTGACAGTCGTGAATCACTCAATCCGCAGTCTCCCATCAGGGACATTACTTGCAACGTTGGTACTTTAATCAGCCTCTGGCCTAAAGTGGCAGATGTAAATACAGCGGAGCTCAACACCCTCCCACACTCAAGAGCAACGGCATCAACAAACCCGACTGTGCCAAAAAAACTGCTGAGATGAGAGGGACTGAAATTAAATGGGTACAGAGCAGTCTGTGTATAAGAGGCGAAGCTGTGGAAGACAGTGTGTGTGTTTAACTGGGTGAATAAACACAGCCTTCCCCTGACCCAGCACACTGAAAGCTCTCCTTGTGGATCCAATAAAAGCCCCTCCTAACTGAGCTTAAGGGCCTGTGAACTGGGAGGCAGACAGATGCTAAAAAAACTGCTAGTGACTCAAGTTTTAGTGAGTGAGCTTTTCTCCGCTGTGTGGTTTGTGGTTGTTTGTTTCAAAGATCTGCACACCAGTTCGCCCCTATATTATAAATATATTACTGCAGGTGGGTAAAGCCCGAGTATTGATGTGAGAGCATTAAAAAAAATAAAACACAGCAGTGTAATAACTAAAGCAATTTATGACAGTTCTTCAAATGTTTAGGGCTGTGATGAAATATTAGCACAACCTAGAAATTTTAGGGTTTTTCACTTTGTTTCATAAGACCCACCTTTCTGGCAAGAAATGCGATTGTTACAAAAGTGTGTCTGAAATGCAGCTTTCACCCCTTTCTGGTCAGCTGTGTTTATTCGGTTAATCCTTCTAAGAAAGTAATCTAGCCATAGCTTGTGTTTACTGCCTTAAGCGCTCTGTAATCCCACGTTTCACTTTACACATTCATTATAAGCTTGTGTTGAAACAGAACCACTTGTACTGCTAAGTCTCTAATAGCTTGGCTGTTTAAAGCCTGTTTTGAAGTCCCTCATTCACACAGCAGTCGACAATAACAGCGGGCCTTTGTGCCGCTGGGTATTGTTTGAATGTAAACACGTCAGCTTTTCCTGTGGGTACCACCAACCGTACCGCCCACAAGCCCAAGGTTCCCAGCATATGTGCATGCTTGCAATGCATAGTGGAAATAGTATCCACGTCACTGCTGCTGTTGCTGTGTGTGTGTGTGTGTGTGTGTGTGAGAGGTGGGAAGTGTCACTGCATTCCACAAAGGACACCAGGCATGAAGAGGCAGATATCATCAACTTTGGCCCTTTTGGTTTGGAGGGAATGCAGATCAAGGCTACACACGGACTCATCTTGCATAGTTTAGCTGACGGGGTTACCTTGGCGTGTTTAGCATGAGTTCATCATTTGCTTTCCTCTGCCAAAAGCTGCTTACAAACTATTTGAGCATCGCTTGATGGCAGCATAATTTTTATTTATTTATTTATTTATTTATTTATTTATTTATTTATTTTTACCAAACTTAGTAGATAAAAAGTAGAGCATGGCGTTGAAGTCTTAAATTCTGAAATGTCAAATATCCGTGTGGTGACATAATGTTGTGGAATGTGTTTTGCTAATGTTAATGCCATGTTAGCCATCTGGTTTGTGCGGTTGTTGAGAGTGACCTGCCATGAATGTGTGACAGCTTTATTTCTGATAATGAGCAGTAAGGAATGCACAAGTCTGAGATGTTCCCGTGACCATGGAGGGATCACGTACTAATAAAGAGAGAGAAAGATGTGCATTAAGTTATGAACAGATAAACAAAAAGAAGATTCATGAAAGTTGTACTTTAAAAAAAATCTGTTTATCATAAACATATATATTTTTTTATGCCTGTCAATGTGCTATAATGGGGACACATTGATTTCCTATTTTGTCAGCATTGCTTACTGGAGGATTCAGACTTTAAAATGACTTGACGTTTATTTCCGGTTAACTGACTAATTTTAGCATTAAGGGTGTGGCGCTCACAGGTACCAGAAATCTGTCAGACTTGGCATTTCACTGTTTTGGTTCACTTTCCCTTTGAGCAGAAGCAGACCAAGAAGCAGCCTGTGTGAGAACCTGTTGCTGCAGCACTCTTATTAAAGCAGTTTTATGAGCTTGCAAAACTGGTCTGGAATGTGTGTCAGAAAAGGAAATCAGCAGAGACTTCCAGCTATATGTTTGTGTATGAGTCTGCTGTGCTTATTGTGCCTGCTCTGGATCTGGGTCACGATTTAAGGCTTTCTTTGCAGTGTAATGATTTGTGGCATAATTATATTATGGTACTCTTACTCTTACTTTCTTGACTGGGCAGACTCTGTATCTCAGGTCTGTTAGCAGCACATAGCTGTTTTCCTTGACAATAAAACAATCCAATAAAACTGAGTTTACGGCCGTAGGAATCAGAATACCATCACAGAGCAATTCTCCTTGCATCCCCTGTAATGCTGTAGGTGCCAATATATTCATCTTTAAATATGGTTGTGACTTAATCTGCACTCAGTCCCATCCATCCATCCATCCATCCATCCATCCATCCATCCATCCATCCATCCATCCATCATCAGAATTCGGGTCGCAGGGGGGCACCAGTCTAACCAGAGATGCCCAGACTTCCCTCTGCCCTGGGGCCTCTACCCAGTAGGACATGATCGAAACACCTCTTGTAGAAGGCATCCATGAGGCATCCTTGTCAGGTGCCCGACACCTTTTGGGGGAAGCTCATTTCTGCCACTTGTATCCACAGTCTCATTCTTTTGGTGACTACCCAGAGCTCATGGCTATAGGTGAGGGTAGGAATGTAGATTGACCGCTAAATCCACAGCTTTGCTTTCACACTCAGCTCTCTCTTCACAACAGACCGGCACAGCATATACATTACTGCTGCACATCAATCTGTTGCTCTCTTGCTTCACTCCCCTCTTACTTTTGAACAAGACCCTGAGATACTTCCATGTTCCTATAGCTGAATTTGTCAAATGGGCATTAGACCACCAGGACTAATAACCAGTCCCTGATCCACAAAACACCTAACCCCGACAGCCCCTCCTGTAGGTCCACAGGAGGAGGGCGGAGCCATGATGTGCTTTTAAGATGTGCACTATCCTGAGCAAGGTAGTCATGTTTTTTTGGGGGGGTTTTTTGTCATCATTTGGGTTTTTCCATTTTGCCTTGGGAGACCCTACAACGGGCCAGTTTCCCCCAGCAACATAGCTCCTGGGATCATGTGGGCATGCATACCCCTCCACTACGATAAGGTGGTGGTTCATGGAGAGTCAATTCTTTTTATGGAAACTGTTATCTCTCCTGGCAGCTGCTTGATTCTTCTTCTACTTCACTTTTACTTTGGGGAGTCACAGCTAAGTTTTGCTGTTCTGTCACATTTGTCATTTTCACTACTTGAGTGCAGCTTAAAAGTGGAGCGAGGCTGGACAGAACACCAGTCTATACAAACACCCTTCTGGCGGTTCTGCCAACAGAGAGCAGGCTGATGTCAGCAGCTTTGCTTTCTGTAGGCTGGCTGGGCCTGGTATGCAGGAAGCCCTGTAGACTATATTTTGTAAGGCCTGATATTATACTCTGCAAAAGTGATCCGCTCTCCTTCCTGTTCAAGGAGGCATTAAGCCTTAAAGAACTGGCAGAATCTGGCTAAGATTTCCCATTTATGTCAAATCATCTTTGTCTTACAGGACAGAGGTTTTCTGGTATCCATTATGTTGCTCTGTGTGAAAATATGATACATTTGATTTAAGCAGGGAAGGCAATACATCTAACTAAATGCAGATTTTTTTTGTTGTTGTTATGCTTGTGTTTTCTTTCTATTTTCTTTTCTTTTCTTTTATTTTCTGTTTTCACGTACCCCTGGTTTATTTCCAAAAATGAAACAGAGGAGGTAGAGTGGGTCATTTACTAACCTGGAAGGTCAGTGGTTTGATCCCAAAAGTATCCTAATTGTGTGTGTACTTACTGGTACAAAAAAATACCAGAAGAGCAGGACAATCACTTATTAGTCTTTCAAGTCGACACTAACTAGGTTCACTGAGAGAGGCATGGCGGACAGACTGTTCACTCTAAATCACAAACTGCCCTGACCAACCGCTTTGCTGCCCGTTTAAGCAGGTGGAATGATTGAGGATGCATCTTGATTGGAGCAGGGACTAGAACGCCAGTCCGACCAGCAGGCATCATGGTGGTCAGACTGGGCGTGGCTCAAACAAACCATTAACTCAAGGAAAACAAAGAGTGTATGGAGAGCACAAGAGATATTGCATTTGCTGAAATGCATTGGACAACCATCGGCTGTCATCTCACAATAATTTAGATTTCCATTAACTTTTTTAAAATTTACCTGAATACAAAAACAGTGCCTGCCAGATGGAAATGCAACTCTTGGCCAGGATAGCCACTACATGCACTGAAAGCCCTTGAAAAACTGGATCTTGCCCCTGGAGGCTAAGTCATGGGACTGGTGGATGGGTTCCCAGACTGACTCAGAGTATACACTTTAATCAGCCTTTTTGTGGGACAAGAACATGCAGCTTTGATGCTTGTGCTGTATGGGATCAGTTGACCAGAATCACTTAAATATGGAGCCGTAGATGGCTAGAAGATGCAGCCAATCTGGTCTGTCTGTTCTGTAATGATGAAGTCATCATATCACAGCAGTCTCTAGACCCATATGACCATGTTGATTTAGCTGCAAAATTTGAAAGTACCACTCCAGCGGTATTAAAACAGGCTCTCTGCAGTTAACACGTTTGGACAGAGGTAATGATGCATGAAGTCACAAACACAAACCTGACCATTGATCTGCCCACGTTAGTCATCTGTGCTTTGCAGTATTACCTGAAATCCATATCACTTTCTCCCAGATAACATGGTGATATCAGTTTCAGTAAGCCACCATTCAGGATTTTGAAGGGGGGAAAAAAGTGCCCATTTCTAGCCCAAGTGTCCATGTTTGTAAACCAGCCAACAATGCGTGACAGAATTGCGCAGTAGTAAATGTTGCAGCTTCTTGCATTTTGACCTCCTTTTATTGTATTTGTTGCCACAGCAATAAAGCATATTCCCCTTGTGTGGCAGACTCAGTAAAGCACACCCTGTATGTTGGTTTTAAGCACCCTGCCCTGTAAATTCCTCGGAGACTGGGCTGTAGTCAACAGCAGCAGCATTCCTTGCAGTAGTCAGGCAGTGCGGATACACAAGGGAATTAAATGTGTATCTGCGTCTTTGTTTTGCTCGTGAACACAAAACAGCCCAACCAAGGTTAGTGCATAATCTCTAGAGGTCTGAGCTGCTGACAGTCAGCCATGCAGTCTGTTGAGATGAGTCAGGGCTTTTTGAAGACTGAAGATTAGAAATGCTTGTGTGTGTGTGTGAGATTGCGTGGTCTTTGTACGTTATTTCCACTTGACAATCTCGTGAAGTGTTTTATAGCCAC
>VUQK01040046.1:25886-46187 GCA_015106715.1 Bujurquina vittata
TAACACTAACCTGTGAATCATTTAAGCCTAAAAAATCTCTCTACAGCAGATGAACTGGAATCTGGACGTCATGCTCATAAGAAATAGAAATCCAGCAAAGACCTGACACAGGACCCAAGAGATGCATTTGGCCCTTCAGTTGAACCATCGACTGTTCGCAGAAGCTTAATCAGAAATGGTCTCAGTGGAAGGGTGGCCCTCAAGAAGCCAATCCTAAGAAAGGGAAACATTTTGTATGCCAAATTACACAAGAACTGGACTGAAAGTCATTGGGAGCAGGTCTTATTGATTGATGAACCTAAAATTTGATATTTTTGACAGACAACAGAATAACAGGCAGTGAGTTGCTCGACCTATTTCCTGTTTTCTTAGCAAATTATAGTGAAGTGAGGGGTGGCTTCAACATTGCAAAAAGACTTGATACAATTTCTGAATTTCTATTAAGGCCTGTTTGAAGTCTTTTGCCGTTACAGTCGCTGCATTTGAGTACTTCCATTTATAGACTAGAGTTGACCTGTTTGAACTGTTGAAATATGTAAATTTTTTCCACATTACATAAACGTCTTTTTGCCCCTTGTTTTCAGCTGTTATGCCTTATCTTAGTACAATGTTGACACAGAGTCTTGGGGAGTTGTGCGTAATGTAAATGTTCAGGGCTGCTTTTGAATGCAGAAAGTTAGCTAAGCTGTTTGTTCTTCCAGCTCAAATGGAAGCATTGTATCATCGACACCATCCTCTCTGCAGCAGCTACAGATGCGACTGGCATGCTGTACATTCTGGTGGAGGTGGGTGTGGGCTGGTGGCTGAATGAATCTTTTACAAAGGCTGGCTCAGCTGAAAGATCTGCTTCCTCCTGAAAAGTGACATTCAGTGAAAGACTCTTCACCTCAGCAACATGCTTGGAACAGTTTTCTTACCCCCACAAGGTCACAAGCTACTGCACATATTTTGGATTTTATTAGCTTAGCTGAATAAAGAACAATACACATAACCAGGTGAATTTAGAAAGAATTTGAAGCTTTAAAAAAAAAATCCCTGCATTTTCTTTGCTATGTGGAAGTGCATATAATGGATTCTGAGTTAATGGCTCATCTGTTAAGAAAACAGAAATTCTGTGGGTTGGACAAGGCCCTCTGCAGCGTATTGCAACAACTTGTTTTCCTATGACTGGCCCTAGTTCTGTTCTGTCGCAGCTTGTTTATGCATGAGACATACTTTAGTCAGCCACATGTCAAAATGCTAATTTCCTTTCTGGCTTATAAAGATGAGCTGTTACTGTAACGTGTGGTTCAAATATCCTTGCCAAATTTAGATAGTTGATAGTTGAGGTCTAGCTATGTCAGTGTTTCAGATAACGTGACAGCGCTGAACGAGCTGGTTTCACTTATTTTCTACTCTTGTAATGAAATGAAATAATCACGCAACATCATCATCAACATCAAGCAACACAGGCAGTCTAGACAATCTAACTAGTCCTTAGACCTGATTAATCTGCCAATAGGGAGATGTGCAGCACCTATTCAGTCTGTTCAGTGCTGATGAGTTCTGCCAGGAGGTGGCAGCAACAGCACTGTAGATACCTGACTGAAACACATCTGTGCACTTACACAAGCAGCTCTGTGGATCAGCTCACTTTGTTCTATTATCACTTTAAGTGCTATGAAACCATAAAAAGTGCCAAATAAAACATGGAAAATGGAGGACTTCCAATAACAGCTGCACATTAATGTCCTTCTGATGCTCTTACAGTGGTCACTGTAATGAGTAGGTGGTCACCATGGAATGTGAACAAATAAGAATATTATACAGCACATATAGAAGCATGGCATCACTTTGATTAAAGTGATTTGAACCTTCTTCCTGATTGTCACATAATTCCTCTGATGATTTCCATGTTTTCCAGTGTCTTAATTTGGCTGTGCCAGACAGGTTTAAATGAAACACTGCAGCCTCAGCTGGTGATGAGTTAATGGATGTTTCTACTCAGATGGTGATGTCCTAATCACAGATGGGGTCATCAGGCCACAATGCATGAGCCTCTAGGGAGGCCAGGCTAGAGGTCAGAAGTCACTGAGGAGGGTTGCACCGCTGCCCTGTGGTGTCATGTGGGAGGATGCGGCAATACAGCAAAGCTGCATGGCACGTGGGCTTCAGGGTAATGGCGTGTGGGATTTAGCTTTGATGGTTGCACCTGGAAACTCATTAATTTGTAAGACAAAGCCAATATTATCACACTACGATCACAATTGCATGAAATAAAAGGAAAACATGTCTGCAACGAACATTTGCTGAACTTGAATCTTGTGCACATTAAACAAATGTTTTAAAAAGGGGGCTTTTCTTGTGGTTTGGGATTCTTGGGGCACTATTGTATTAAAATTTAGGGATTGCTTTTAGTGTTAGGCAGATCATAACCACCACATCCTGAGTTCAGATACATGCAGTGTATGTATATACTGAGAGCACAGAGAGAGATTGGCATTGACCATATAGTAATCACATTACCATCCTCTCTCTGGGTGGCCACAGACTGAAACTGCAAAGCCGAGATCGCATCCTCAGACATGCGGATGACTGCTGTCTGTCTGGGTCCATTGATGACCCTGTTTACACTAATCAATACATGAATCAAGGGCATTTAGTTTCATAGCTGCGAGTAGTACTACTACGAGTAGTAAGAAATAGTACTACCAGTAGTAGACTCACAGCATCTAGTGTGGTTGGGCTGCGTAAAGTGTTGCATTTGTAAATAAATATGAGGAGGCAGGATGAGCTGTCTGTGTTAGCTCAATACTTTGGGATTTCAGGATTGTTTTGTATGTCTTTACAACAGAAAACTAACCGGGTACATTTATCATGCTGCAGTTTAGATGGATTTAACGGAGTCTTCCCAGTGATCCAGGGAAGGAATTTTGTTGAGCTGTAAGCCTTCGTCTCTCTTACCAGCCTTCAATAAGACTGACAAGAAAATCTAACAGCTCATGCACAAAGTTAAAAAGTTCTGAATTTCATTCTGCTTCATCTCTCTATCATCTGCCTTGGTATAGCTGCAGGACCAAAATATTCCCAAATCAATTTGAATGCGTGTGGGGCACATTATTATGCATTATGAGTGTTAAATCTAACCCAGGAGCTCATTATCAGGCAGGGGTGAGGTGGGCATTGAGGCGTGGCTTGTAGCTAGTGCCTCAGGGTTGTATGTCCTAACATGCACACTCTTGCTGTACGCACGCATGAGCATGCTCAGCAGCATGACATCAGTGCTTACTGCTGCAGTTTGTTGTGTTCACTAACCCAGTTAACTATGATTTGAAGTCAATACAGTTCCACGCTGTGATCCAGGCTTTTCCGTGTCTGCTTTCTGCTCGCTGTCTCTCTGCAAATGGAGGTTTCAGGTCGGCCTGTAAAAGGCTTTTCTGGGTCAAGCCCCTCTCTCCATCATAATTTACCTCTTAGTTGGAGCTAAGTATGTTGTTCTTCAGGGGACTTTATGAATGTCAGTATTTGATGCATTATTGTATTTAAGCACAGCTGATAATAATAAACTGAGCAACTCTTATTGAGAATATCTTCTCAATAAGAGAAGATATTCAGACGTACTCTGCTAAGGTTGGTCAGTCCTGATTTTGCTAACACTATGGTGAGAGGTGATGTAAAAACATCCTTAAGTCATTTTATGGATAAAGTGGATTTTTTTTCAGATGTAGGTTCCTAGTTTCAGACCTGGGATTGCCCCAGATTAGGCAAGGAACCCATAACAGCTTTGAGAAATTCCCAGTTGTCAGTCTCAATACATTCACATAGTAAGCAGAAGAGGAAGCAGACTCGATTAAATTTCTGTCGGGCAGTATCGGTGACAAGAGAGTGGTTTTTGTCCTACCATAATATTTCAAAACGTGCGTGGGGCAAACCTTGCAGACAGGGATTCACCTGATATAGTTCATCACTTCTCATCTCAGAGATTCTGTCCTTACCTCCCTGCTTCTCTTGTTTCAGCCTCTCTCTTCTTTTTGTCTGGCTGATCTTTGTCCCTCCCTCTTTGCTTTTGCTTGCTTTCGCTCTCCTCTTCCATCTCCCAGCCAGCGCTTCCTTCCTGTGCCAGACTGAGCTAACAGCTCATCAGCAGTGTGTTGGTCCATCGCATTAAAGGCTACCCATTCCCCAGTGTTGATCTGTTCTTCCGCTGGCTCCCACTGCCTGACTCAATTTACCAACGCGCACACACACACACACACACACACACACACAACTATACTCCTTCTTCTTTTGGTCTCTGTCTCTGTTGTGTGGCTGCGATGCTGCTTCAGTACCATTTATTAATTTGTTCACATCACTGTAATGTCCATTTATAATACCTCTGATTATATTAATGTTAAACCTCAAAATGGCTTTAAAACAGCTTTCAGTGTTCAGGTCTTTCCTTTGTAAAATTTCACAATATCTGTATTCAGTTCATTTGTTTGTTTTTTGTCCTCTAGGGCCCTATTAGATTATTACTATAGATTAGATTGTGGCTTTGTAGCTGTCCCAGTTTTTTTATTTTTTATTTTTAAGCGTCCTTGTTGAACTGCAGCTGTTCTGCGGCATTGCCCTGGGATGGGGTTGACAGGTCATATTTACACTGCTGTTTTTGTATGTCCTAAACAAGATGCAACATGTTAGGAGGTGAAATGTAGAGGTGCTAATAGGCACAGTCTTTCTAGAAGCAAGTTATGCCACTACGAGACATTTTGGTAATGGCTCTGGGGAGTTATTTGGGATTTTGGGCTAACAAGACCCAGCATCTATTTAAATGAACGGGAAGAGAACCAAAACTTTTGTCCTTTTTTTCTTTCTTTTTTTATGGTTACATTGACATAAAATTTCCTGTCAAATTTGATTTGGGGCATAAAAAAAGGCTGTCTCAGAAGACATTGCCAAAAATACAGATGAATAAAGTGGCACAACATTGCAAGTTTATTTAAAGCTCACTCCAAATATGATCATCATCTTTGCTTGTTTTGCTTATCCCACTAGAGCACAGAACAAATGCATTGCTAATTCATGCTTTGGATGACCGAAAGTCAAGAAAAGCAGACTTGCGTGCGTTTTTACTATTTCCTGGCCTGTATGTCTGTCAGAAAGCTGAAAGTCCTCTAATCTAACTTTAGGTATTTAGGCAAAGAGGATTTTCTTACACCAAACTGTTCCTTTAACCCGCTGATAGACTGTGTGTCTGTGTCAGACTGTGTGCATAATCAGAAAGCTGTGTCCTGACCCACAGATGCTTAAATGTAGCTGTTCCTTTCACACACACTCTTAATGTTTTGTCAGCTGGCCTGATAGAGTACTATTTTTAGGCTGTGGTTGGATATAGATGTGTCTCAACTCTTGTAATGTGCAAACACAAGTATTATGCCTGTCTGGTTTCAGGGTGTCAATCTGACAGACGGCGTTCAGCATAGTTCAAGTAGCTTCTGTCAAATCACAGCACTAGATGTGATTTACACGATTTACACTCGCTCTACACGTGGAGCGAATCTTTTAAAAGCTTTCAGTTTTCAAACATCGTCCCAGCAGTTTGCGGATTTCACAGACTTGTGTGATAATACGCTGTAAATCATTTGAAAAGACAGCAAACCTTTTTCAGCAGTGTATGCGCCACATTTTAGTTTGCACACTTAGTTTTTCCCTCGTGTGTGTGTGTGTGTGTGTGTGTGTAAACGTGAGATAATTTATTATTTTCATGGTAGATGACATCTTCAATATTGGTTTCATTTCTACCCTGCAGGACCTGCATGCCATCTACTGCCACCTCTACCACATGGATGTTCTCTCTCACCTTAGAGAACACCAGCTAAGGTGAGCATTTCCATTTCACCTCAAAACTTAAATGAATAAAACCAAGTTTCACTCACCGCTGGTAAGTTATAAGGGGCCAGTCCCAATTTCAGAGGGCCAAATGATCTTAATAGTAGCCTTTAGGCCTGCTTTCTACACGAATTGCATTGAATTGTTATATTAAGCACCCAAACCGTTTTTACACATTGTTCCTGCAGAGGCCTCATGTTACAGGTGTGTTTTCTCCACCCTGGCTTCCTCTTTCATATTAACTTCAGAGTACTTTCACACATGCACACGTTCATACCAAACAAGCTTAAATGTTGCTCCTTTTAGTCTGATACAGGTGAGCAGGTGACAACAATGGCATCTCGGAGGAAGTGCTCAATTTAAAATGTGAGTTTGATTCCTCACCTCACAAGCAGTGGCGTCGGATTATAATCCAGGGTGTTTTTTTCCTGGGAAGACATCCATGTACGTTAAGGTCTGATGATACTGATCAGGTGATCCTGATAATGCTGACCTTTTGCTAAACAAAAAATGTCTGTTATTCTCAAGTAAATGAAAATCCCATTCTTAAAAAAGGAAAAAAAAGTGGGGCACACTGTAAGTGTGTCAGCTTTGGGGACACACAGACTCACATCGACATCTACTATCCAGTTATTAAGATAAGGCATATGTGACTTGACTGTACAAACCCTAAATTTCACTGACCAAATGCAAATTTTGGGCTGTAGCCCGAACCTGAAAGGTGACCTAAATATTTTAAGCTGGCGGGCTGTAATAATTGTACCTGAAATTGGGGAGCTTGTTGATGCCTGCGAAATAAGTATGGATGCAACGATTGGCTGGAAGAGCCAGAAAAGTGCAAAATATGTTTTAAATTAAGAAAAAGTTTACATCTCTCCTTCTCTCTCTCAGGTCGATGTGTACATCTGCCAGGTATGAAAAACATGAGGCTAACCACATCTTGTTCTAGTAAGTACACATTCTCACGCTTGCAGGAAATACTGCTACTCACTCTGTCTTTACACCCATGTGACTATCATGCTCATCAGCAGTTTTCTGCATATAAACATTATAGGGATAAAAAGCTAAATTTTTCTCCCCTTATCCAGATGAAACACCAATAGCTATTAGCCTACACTCTTTCATCATATACAGCATCATATTCAAGGTGGAGTTAGAGGAAAACTAGAGAAGAAGAAAGAGAGAAGACAAACGAGAGATGGGCGATAGGCTTGTGAAAGCAGAGGTAACGGAGGATGATTAAATGAGGAGAGAGTTCACAGTGTAATGAACAAAGGTGATGAGAAGAGAAGGGAGTAACAAAAAGTAAACAAGGCTTTACGGGGGTATATTAAAATGAGAGGAGTGCATGACGAGAAGGAAAGGAAACGAGGTAAATATGTTGAAGAGGAAGAAGGAGGAAGGGATAGCAAAGTTAAGAGGGAGGCAAGATTACAAATGAACTGAGGGCAGGAATGTGAGCGCAAGGCAGAAGAGGGATGTAGAGGAAGTGTGAAAGACGGAGGGAGGACAGAGACAGATGAAAGGATGAGCGATAACCTTCACCTGTTATTAATGTTTTATCATGCTCACTGGAATCACATTAAGCACTCAGTGGTTTCATTTAGCATCAAGTAAATACACAAATCTCTCTCTCTCTCTCTGATACACTCCATAGCCTCTCTACCAGAGGTTTGTCATGAGTGCCTTAACCCAGACCATGTCCAATTAGTCTTCTCTTACTTACACACACACACACACACACACACACACACACACACACACACACGCACACACACACACACTCTAAAAGGGTTGCAGATGAAAGCAGTCATGGTTTCTGCAATGAAACCGCAATAAAAGTTAATCATGTTAACCTCTATTAAGCCCAACAATTCAAAAACAAACTATTTCCTCTGCTTTTAAACATAGTTATCTTAGGATATCTGCTTCCCTGCGCCACATTCAATGATTACAAAAACACAGAAAACATCAAATGAAACAACTTGCAGAGACACGGCTGTGATGTACATGAGATTAAGGCTGTTAAAAGATTCTTTTTGCTACTGGTTTTGCCAGTTGTTTCTCCAATTACAAATGTAAAAAAATGCCCAAGGTATCTTCCAATATTTATTTATTTATTTGTTATGTGGGGTGGGTGGGGTCAATGTACCCTGAAATAAAGCAAAAAATTGGAACGACTGGGGTTGTCTAAACTTCTGTGTCACACTCTTTCCGTTTCATTTCTTTTAAACCACATTGGCCGTTCTTCCTGCTTCTGTACTACAAAGAGATCAGTTCCAGTTACGCAAAATGGATCAAGTCTATCACCTTGAATAGCATGCACTAGCATTTGTTAAGTCTTGTTCCCAGGATTGCGTATTTGCAACAAATGTGAAGGCTTTGAACCACTTGCAGAGCGAATGAGCACACATTCACTACAGAAATGACTACTTTAATACAATATTTATCATAGACTCTCACTTGAATACATGATGTGAAGGCTACCCTGAAATCATGTTTCTCACATCAGATCTCCCCAAACGTTTGTTTGGGGAAATAGTCAGACTCATGATGACGATACTCATAGATGAAAAGAAAATGCATAAATGGAGAAACATAATTTTCGGGCCCTGTGTGGATTCAGGTGAATGTGAGCTCTCATGCAAAGTTTGGTATTTATTTTTTTGATTGCTCAGAAAGACTAATGCAACAGTTACTCTAGGGAAAAGAGTGGTTGGAGTCCGCGATACAGCCAGAATTATAGCTACCATATTCAATGAACTCGCAGTCTTGCTGCTTTTGAAATGGTTGCTTCATGGGGAGCAGGTCTGGGGCCGTCAATCACTGTCTTCAAAGTGTCTTTGGTGCCACAAGACGTGTTTTAGACTGCAATAAGACAGAGTTAGTCTTTATAGTAATTTATTTCTTGAAATAAATTACTATAAAGTAATTTTCCATAGCTGTCACTTATAGAAGAAAAATGTCTAATATTATAAATAAATGTGATTAATCAAATTTGCAGAAATTGCCATTATGCATGTATAGAGTACATCAAACTGTTATGTGTTTTGGTATATTTTCTTATAATTCTCTGCTTAGTGGTACATCTTTTCATCAGCACTCTTCAAACACTTCATATTCACACCCTCAGGCTCAGATACTGTGTTTTCTCCCCCGACACGCCTCTTCATGTATGACTGCATTTTCGCTTACTGCTCACATGAGCACCTTGTTGCTGCAGAGTTAGTCTGGCGTTTGCTGGTATTGGATATCATATATATAGTGTACATGGGATACCATGGAAAGTCACATAACCCATATATTTTGGATGCGTTTATTTTAAGATAAAATAAATATGGTAATTCAATATTGCAGCTTGGATTGTGAGACTTTTCCAGCTCTGTTCATGCCAGACCTGATGTTAATGGATTATTATAGAATCAAATTGTTATGATTCTATAGTGCTTTACATCCTAAGAATATATTTATGCTAATACGCAATGCAGCACTTGGGATTCAGAGTGCATGTGTGCTTTTTATTTTCTTGCTCTTCAGTTCTCTAGACACGACTCCTGAATTTTTCAAAGCCCTAGAAAAAAAATGTCTCTCAAGTATCCTGGCTTTTTTTATTTGTTCTTTTTGTCATAAATGTCATAAAGATTTCAAATTTAGAGTCCACCTGTTTTATATTCTAAAAAAACAAACATCTGATTTGTATGGGATGCATATGAAGCTGCGTTAGCGAGGCAGAGCTTACTGATGAATATTCTCTTCCAGTTGTTATGACTTTCAAATGGGTTTCTGTAATGTGTCTTATGGCAACCTTGGTGAAGGCCAGAAGCCAAAACATGTCATTCAAACATTACGAGTGTTGCTGGAGGTTTAACTTCTTCAGACTTTATGCTTTTCTCCATTCACCTTTAGAAATGCGTGAAATTGTGCCTGGAACCTCAGCTCTTAACAGCTGAAAGACCCTAGAAAACCAAAGTAACTGGGAAGCTCAATTGAATAGCCTAAGGAAAACCAGTCTACTTACCTTCAAAAAGCACAAATTTAATTCACTCATACTCTTGAAGTGTAACAGAAGTTCTGAAAGGATGTCGGCGGTTCATAAGTTGTGCACTTCAGACTTCAGTGATAAACAGCTTTCACTGTGTTTGACACATGTGATGTTTCTCTCTCTTCCAGCCCAGACAGCATTGCTACCTGTTGGTACATCCTGCTCTCAGGATCAGTCTTCGTCAAGGAGCACATGTACCTGGCAAGGTGCTGGTATGTATCACTCACACAGAAGAAAAGAGAAAAACGGCATTTTGGGGTAAGACGAGGTGATGTTCAGTCTAGGGAGATGAGGTGGGATTAGATATTAGACATCTACACGCCATATGATATGCCGCCAAGATATTGCAGCTTCTTACATGTCTGTACATTATCTACACTAGATAATGGAAGTGGCAGACCTGAGGTCTGAAAAGATGGAGCTCTGTAAAGGAATTGTTTGTGTAAATGTGCGCACACAAAAACGCACACTTGTATAGCATGCTTGTAAGTCCATGTTAAGCAGCATGGAGCAGACTTTTTTTTTCTCACATTCTTCAACAGTTTTTTTTTCCCCAACTCAAAATGGTGCAAATGTAAAAGTGAATATCTCCACTTTATAAATCGTCTGGAGAATCGTCCTTCAAACCTGAGACAGCTGGAGCAGTTTGCTCATGAGGAATGGACCAAAATACTTGTCGACAGGTGCAGAAATCTCATTGAGAGTTAAATCGCTTGATTGCAGCGGTTGCCTCAAAAGGTTGTGCAGCAAAATGTTAAGTTAAGGGTACTAACATATTTTTCTCTGTGCAATATTTGGTGTATTTCCTATATTTGTTACATTTATTTATTTCCTTGTAACCCCTTGCTTTCTGATTTATATTTATACTGATACCTTTTTGTAGTACAGTATATTCATACTGGTTTAACAGTATTTTTCTTATCTTTCTTATTTTGCTTTTACAAAGGAAAGGCACTAAACTGTGACAGCTGCTACTTTTTGGGCATGCCCCATGTTCAATGACAATAAAACCTTTCTATTTCTATTCTATTTTTGTCCAGGCCAGTTTCATTAGTTTGTATTTTAACATAATTCTGTTAAACCACTCTTTTAAAAGCAGTGTCTGATTTTTGTTAGTTAATTTTCAGTCATTTTTATTCAATATTACTTTTGTCAGTTTCAGTTATTTCAGTGTTCGTTGTGGGTTTTTCTGTCTTTAATGGAAGGGTACCAAAATTTTTTAACCATGTATGTATATAAGAAAGAAAGAGCTTGCTGGTAGTTAGGATTGAAACATTTTGTAAGTCGAGCAGTAATCTCACTGTCAGAGAGAGAAGAGGTTTTTACGCCTGGGTGGAGATTCATCAGCAACATTTGTGATTTAATAAGCCCATATTGTATGAAAATGTCAAGCCCTCCTCATCTTCGGAGCACTCAGACTGCCAAAAAAAAATTACAGTACTTTAAACAGCTCCGCTGCACCTGTTTAAACACTGGAGCTGATGGTAATAGAAAAGGCTGTGACAGCAATTGCTTGAGGCCGGCTGTTCGCTCCATGTTTACCTTTCCCTCTGTTGTTGTAGTTGGACTGAAACAGAAGCAACACATGCCAAAAACAAAAAAGGAGAGGACCTTCTGTTCAGTAATATCTTAAAACAAAAGAAACGGCTGACTTTTGGCTGACTGCTTTATCTGTTGGTGTGAACTAAACAACCTGACAATCATGGCTGAAGTATGGTCTCACGCAACATTTAAACACAATCATAGATTCATGTGTTTCTTGCGCCTATGGCATTGGTCTGTGCCTCTCAGGCAATTATCTAAAGTTGTAATTATTATTTACAATGTGAGAACATTTCAGAGTTGGATGAAAACTTTGAGGATTCCAATCAGAAGTCCATCTTCCATCTTCGAGATGAGCATTTCCACTGTTGCCATCTTGGTTGAGAGTTGGACATGCTGCAACCACCGGCTGCTAGTTCCCTGACTACTTGGCGATGCTTCCTGGAGTTTGCTGGCTGCTGTTGGATTAAATCCTAGTGATTGATTTGGTTGCTAGCAGATTTCCACAGGTGCCTGTAGTTTTTCATGTGTGTCTGTAAATACTTGCAAACTACCAGCTGAGCGGTAGTAAAGTATGAAAAAGTGCAACGCAAATTGGAAATTGAAAGTAAAAGTTGTGCATCAGAGCTGCAGCCAACATGTCTCAAAAGCCACAACCTTTACTTTTTTCTTTTTTTTGTTCCCCCACCGTGAAGCGGGTCTTTAGTAATCATTTTTCCAACAACTGCTAACAACCACTTACAACCGGTTGGAGAATATTCATTTTTCACTGATGACTGGTGATTGCCAGATGGTCTGGGACCGGTCATGTGTCTGCAAAACCTCAGTAGGACTGGGAGTCTTTTTGCAGCTTTTGGCCTCCTGATAAAATGCAGGTTTATGGCTTTTCTACATGGGCTTAATTTTTCCAACCCGGATGCTACATCTGTGTTTCATACTGGATATGGCACCACCATGCTGATAAAGATATAAATAGGAGGAAATGGCTAACAAAGGCAACCTAAATGTACAAGTGTGTAAAATTCAGAAAAAAATATGATTGAAAAAGCAGAAATCGTAGTTTGCCTTAAAAAAAAGTCTAGTTAACAAGTATTTTTATATCAAGTAAATTTTACAGCCTTCTCATGTCATACAAGAAAAATAAAAAAAACTAGCTACAGCAAGTTTTGTTACTCTTCATCAGAGTGTTTGCAATTGTAACACAAATCACCAATGACTAACTGACAGAGAGAATTGTTGGCCTAGTATCAATAGCATCAGGGCAGCTAGGATTGTGCGTTTGTGTATCATTCCAATATGGCCCAGTTGATAACACAGAGAAGGGTAGGATGGGGGTGGGGGTTGTCGGCTGCCTGGAAAGGACTGGAGGGCGTGTGTTGCAGTATGAGCAGCAGCGGGGGGGCTTGAAAGGGGTCACAGAGGGAGCTAATAGGGCGTGTGTGTGTGAGTGTGAGAGAGAGAGAGAAAGAGAGGAATGCGGAACCCCTGGCAGAACAGTGGATGACCATGTGTTTCTGAGCAGTTTGCCTGTCTAGAGCCTTGCCTGCGTGGAGCCAGCAGGAAATGAGCAGACTACACACACACACACACACACACTCTCTCAAACACACGCACAAATAGAAACCTCACTGGAGCCAGCGGACAGACAGACAGAAGTGAACAGAGAGGGAACACACTTCTCGCTGAAAGCAGCTTCTGCTTTCTGAGGAAACTTCTCACTTGTTCATATTCTGGTGTGCAAAATAAACACACTTGGATCTAATCCTGGATTATCTAAATAATGAACTTTTTCCCCTCCTCATTCCGGATAATATGTTGGATATTATTTCACGTGCAAGGAATCCAGAGGAGTGGATCCCCAGTATTCCTGATCCTGGTTAGTAATGTTAAAGCGTTTGCTGCACTCTCGCTGTAATGCAACAGTGATTGCGGGCTAAATCAGGAGAGATTTTTCAAAACTCCCTCGCTCTTTCTTTACGCATTCTTCTGCTCAGCACGCTTCATTTCCTGCCTGACAGCCTTTAACCAGCTGGACAACCAGGATCTCCCTAGGACACTGTGGCATAGCAGTACTCTGAAAAGCACATTACTGAGTCCCGTGTGTTGTCATAGATAGCTGCAATGGCTTTCTTAGAGGGGCAGAAACACCTTTTTAAACAAGCATGTAGGCTGAAATGCAGGTATGTAGTGAAGAATGACCAGTGCAGTGGAACTTCACTTTGTTACTAAACACATTATTCATGATGCTGTAGGTGAAGAAAAAATGTCCACATTCAAATGTGTTCACACAAGCAAAATATTCCGCTTTATTGGTGCGATTACTGCATAATTTCCTATTTTTCTAATATTTCTTGTCCTTGAGTTCACACAAAACTGCTCACTTCTCTTTGTTTTCTGGAACATTGCTGTGCTAGAAGGAAGTGAAGATTACAACATCACATACAGGGGGAGGAATGAATGAACAATGTTTTGTTGAGTGAGGAGGATTCATTCTCTAAGATTAGTGAAAACTGAGTCAGTGCATTGGAGTTAAGCGGTAGTTCTTGATTTTTTTTTTTCTTTTTCTACTTTAAATCCTGATGTTGCTACGTTTGAGGTCAGCCTTTAAACTGATAGATGGTCTTCACATGAATATGTTGTGATGTTTCTGAATGACCCACTGCATCATTATTTGCAGCCTGTCTGGCAGTCTTTTTGTGTGCCGGTGGTCTGATGGTGACTGCTGGCCAGCTCTCCATTCTGAATATGAGTCAGAGCAGCGAACGTTCGCCAACCAAGCACTAAAAATGAGGGAAAGAACAGCCGAGGAGACTGAGAAATAGAAGGAAGTGTGTGTGTGTGTGCGTTAAACTGTGGCCTGTGGTTTTCTTTCTTTACTGCTAGACATTACTATAGAAACATGGGTGCCAAATGGGCGCGGACCTCTGTTGAGGTTTAATTAACGTATTTCTTTCAAACATTCTGTTGATTCAAATTACATACTCAGATGTTGTCCAGCTTAACATAGCTTGTCAGTTTGGAAGTGGAAACTTTTCTGGATTCATTTTCACACATGGATTAGTAGAGTTGTAAGTGAGACTGCAAATGTTTGAATCAGTTGAACTGGATAATCAATGGACCCCTGTGAAATAATCAGAGCCCATGACTGAATAGCACAGGTACTTCACGGTGAGCGAATGTGCGTCATGTCCTGTTTCCTGGATGCTGTACCCAGGCACAAAGCCTTGCCAAAGCCAGAGCATTTCCACTAGTGAGAATGCATCTAACACGGAAAGATTTGTGACAGATGTAATTAAGGGCAGCTTGTTGGATTTATTTGTGAAAATTCGCTTACTGTCTTCAAAACATACCAAAAATTATTTGTTTGCTCTAAAGTAACACTGCATGAAAAAGTAGTAATGCCCAGAAATGTGTTGGATGAAATGATGGTACTTAAAGTGCCAATCACAGTCATTGCAACGCATCATGTAGTTACATTAATAGGGAGGATGCATGTCAGGTTATGGCGTATGGTTTCAGAAGAATCAATACCCATGGCATAGGTTTAACACAGAAGTATAAATCCTCTTGTTAGATCCCCTAAGTATAGATCCCCTTACCTCCTGAACCACAGCTTCACTGTGGGCTCAGAAGGTAGAGTGGGTCATCTGCTAATCGGGAGGTCAGTGGTTCAATCCTCTGCTCCTCCAGTCTGCATGTCAAAGTGTCCTTGGGCAAGACACTGAATCCCTCTTCCCCTCATGATTCCATGTTAGATTAAAGTGCTCTCAGTGTGTTTTAAGTGCTGAGTAAAAGTAGAAAAGATCCATTTACCATTTAATTAATATTTTGTGCACAATTGAGAATTTTGTTGGTTTTTCCATGCTTCAGACAATAGACACCTCGGGCTGTGTGAATGTGTGTGTGGTCAGCTTCTATGCCGGCTGTCATGGTTTATTGCCCAGGGCACTGCAGCTGTCACTGAACCAGCACTGAACCTGTTCTCAGCTCTGCCGACAACTTGTTTTTGCTGGGAAAGAGGGGAGAGAAATCATCACCTGCTGAAATCAAACAAAGACACAGCTTCAGTTCTAAGGGAAGAGATTTCTGTTTCAAAAAGATGAAAGAGATGGCAAAAATAAAGTTGATTTATTTTAAAACTACTCCTCACTTATTAACTTAAAGCTTTTGTCAAAAATGAATGCCTCAAAGACATAAGGAATATCCATCTATCCATCCATCCATCCATCCATCCATCCATCCATCCATCCATCCATCCACCCATCCACCCATCCACCCACTTATTTGCTTCTATTTGGAGCCTATCATGATGATAAATTTTGGCAGACAAGTGTTTGTGCTGTGTGTAGTAATATTTTTAGACCAACATAGATCATCCTTTAATACAGCATACATTATTGACCTTTCTGCTCTATAATTGCAGGAATGCACCTGAAAGGTAATTTCCTATCATTTACAACTCATCTGGCATGACCTGAACTGTTTGATATTGACTAATGATGTCATCTATCTGGTATTTTATAGAGGTCTGAAGAATATCTATATGTTCACACCACTAACAAGTGGACCGGACCACAAAAACTAATTTTATAGAGAGGTTATTTATTACTGTATGAACAATGCTAACTGAAATAAAATAATACAGCCACTGCATTAGTTATGTCTTAATAGCCAAGACCTTTCTTATGTTTAATGGTGCTATGTGACTCAACAAATCACTAGTTAGAAGCTATTTGGTAGTTAGCTTAGGCCTCAGTAGCACAGGTCAGAGACTGGTAGTTGCTGGCTGTTCCTTAATGTAATTAGTTGCAAACGGTGTATAGTGCTGCACCAAAACCTGCTTGCATTTGCAACAATTTGTAACAGTAGGTTGCCGCGACCACTTGTATTTTGCGTTTAAGACTCTGACTTGTTAGCAAACACCTGCCAACTGCTCGCAGAGCAGAACTGTAAAAGGTGCGACTCAAACTAGAAATGGAAACTTCAAAGCAAAACTTGCACCTTTTGAAACATATTGGTTGCAGCAATAAGACAGCTTTTTTTACTAGTTCTCCGTTTCCTGTTTGCGTTGCACTTGCACTTTTTTAAGCTTCACACCACTCGCCAATATTTGGTGAGTGTTTGCAGATAAATCGATGTCATCAATGCAAATTAAGGCAACCTGCCAGTGACCAAAACAGTGACCAGGGGTTTTTGGTGCAGCACCCTCTTTGCGACAGAGAATACACATGGTTCCTAGTGGATGTTGCTGCAGATCCTCAGTAGATATTCTTTCTGTCTGTATGAAATTTATTTTTCAACCATCAGCTTCTTCAAGTTTGCTCAACGAGAAACCATTTTCATGCAGAAATAAAGAGTAACTACCAAAGAACTGGAATGCAGTAAGAACTCAACTATTGAAACCCTACACACACCGGCGCTGTATGGAAGAATGTTTTGCGCAGCGGTGTTTGTTTCATGAGTTAATGGAACTTTAAATGCACTTTCATCCTGTAAGATTGAAGGCTAATGTGTGGCCGTACTGTGGTTTTAGAGGTCTTTCTAATTTCCTCTGTGTGGTACAGAGTCACACCAAATCACAGCAGAGAGATATCACATTTCAGTTCACTCAGGGCAGCAGCATCATTTGATGGGTACACACACATAACCTCGGTAACTCACAGTTGACTCAAGTTTGTTTGGCTCTTGTCCCTGTGTTGAAATGTGGGAAGGTCCAAAAAAACAAAAAAACTGTATAATACTGTGGATGTGAGAGGCTGAAATCCTTTCTTCTTTAGCAATAGCAAACTGTAACTCCTTTATTTCTCTGGCACAACCTGTCTCGCTGCCCTGTGCACACCCGCCCACACACAGTGAGGATACAGACTTGGCAGGCTTTGTGTAGCGCTGACAGGGACCAGGCGTCTCGCCTCAGTGGAGTGTAGAGAGATCCTGTCAGAGTCAGACTGACCTCCAGGCTAAGGGCTCTGAACAAACTCCCTGTCCAGCTGACTGCATTCCTCACTGGGAACAATTGGGTGTTCATGCTCTGGTGGGGAGCTGCTGCATGGTTAGTGTATCATATTTGTTTATTCACTCACTCACTTGTGTGCTTCTGTTTTTGTTTTTTCTAATGAAATCAGTAAAGAAACATCATAGATTTGCAGATACGAAAAAAAGAAAGGGTGCGAAACAATTTGGAGGATGTAAATTGGACTCGATGGTCAGACCTGTGTGCTGTGCGTCACTGATAGATGAGAGCAAACCTTCTGCAGCTGTAGAAATGCTTTGTGCTGATTTGTGCCTCTTACCTGTAAGGAGGAATGAAACTGCTTAATATTATCAGAGCTGCCCAATAAATTATTGATCCAAATCCAGTAAACATATATAAATGGTATTAAATTGAGAAAATCAATGTAACTGATGTCCCCAGACTTACCTGACCAGAGTACTTTATGAAAACAAGAAGTGTCTCATATTTTGTAGGCTTAGTGAATAAGTT
Organism: Bujurquina vittata; assembly: GCA_015106715.1. Lineage (NCBI taxonomy): Eukaryota > Metazoa > Chordata > Actinopteri > Cichliformes > Cichlidae > Bujurquina > Bujurquina vittata. The sequence goes on from VUQK01040046.1 coordinate 43,802, forward strand.
TCCTATAGAAAAGCTAGTGTAAAGCTTTTTTTATCCTTTTATTGTGCTTACAATAAAACAAAAACAAAACAAAAAAACATTAAGTAAGGGGAGTTCCTCTGTCTGAGTGCATGGGTCAGGTATGTGCCAAATAAATACACACACAGCTAATTTTGGCCTATTACAGTCACAGTGACAGATTACCAGCAAAACAAACAAACAAAAAAATTCAGTCATCTAATGACGGCTTCCACCATCTCCTGAGGCTGTAGATTTATTTCCTCCGTTGGTGTGATGCACCAAATTTTTGCTTTTGCATTCTCTTCATAACAGTTTACTTTTATTATTTCCTGGAAAATCTGTCTGATGGAAGAAAATCATGTTTTTTAAAAAAAAAAACAGCCCGGGACTTTCATCCTTGTTTCTATCATTAGAACACATTACAAAGACATACTTTTATGTGAGCCCTAAATCCGAAGTGTTGTTTGTGTCGGTATGAAGTTGTGATTTAAGATGTGGTGTGATGAAAGTTTGCTGCTGTTTCTTTTTCTTTTCTTTTTTTTTTTGACCTAGAGAAAGCAAAGACCCGCAGTAAAAGGAGTAAAGGAAATGATGAAAGGGAATGCAGAATGAGATACGAAGAGAGGGGAGGAAAAAAATGGTATAGAAAAGAGAGATACAGGGAGAGATGGATTGGGTATTGGAAAAGAAGAAGATGAATAAAAACAGGAAAGGAAACATGAGGTTAAAGGGAATTATTTAGAAGTGGCATAATATGGTTAAAGAAAAAAGGGAGCCATCAAAAGGGTAAAGATGATCAGAAGAGAAAGGGGAATCGTGCGGAAAGTGTGGAGCTGATGGATGTATAAAGGAGACAAGAAGGATGTAAGTAAGGGAAAACAAAAAGCTGCAAACCAGATGGACGCCAACATGTGACACTGAGAATGCAATCAGAGAGGAGTGAAAGTCTGTTCTCTCCCAGCACAGCACGCTTCCATGATTAAAACCAGCCACTCCACCAGTCCTTTTTTTAACCTCACACACTTTTCACACACTCACAGGGCATGGGAAACATGTATCTTTGCTTTATGTGTATGTGCCAACAGGAATAAAGGCGTATTGAGAGTACATCAGCAGTGCTTGAAACACAAAAAGGAAGCTTTAAACATCCAGATGATCATAATGACAGTAATTAAATTTTAGTCATCAGCTCAAGTATGGGTTTTAGAATGAAGTTGCATTGCTTGTAAGTGGCTGCTGATGTTTTACAGCGCTGTAGCATTAAAGTCAAAGATAGTTGATTTGTAACAAAGATTTGATTGTACCATCTCCATGTACAAGAAAAGGGCAAACTCGCCACTACATCAGCTGCTCTCCTCCTGCTTATCAGTAGACAAAATTACCCAGCTAACTGTTGTGCAAAAAATCTTTGTCATACTTGCATTGGATGTAGGGGTGGGCGATATGGACCAAAAATAATATCACGATATTTTTTAGCTGAATGAGGATATACGATATATATCTTCCCCAAAATGTATAAACAAAAAGGCACTTCTGAGTCAAACTGGCACTTTTAAAAAATAAAAATAAAAAATTCAGTTGCAGATGTACATGAGAAATCGCTCAAAAATAAACTATTGGCATATTTAAATAATATGCTTCTGTGTGTACTCCTGTACAGCCAGTACTCTGTGCAAATAACAAAACATGTAAACAGACTGAATGAACAAAATTCCCTCAGTCAGAAAGTTTCTCGCTAGCTCAGTAAATCCAGACATATGCGCCGACGTATCACAGCAACGGGTCCACCTGCTCCACGTGTCTGCCGGCTGAACTTCCGTTATTAAGGTCATGTGACCTACAGTACAACTCAACAGGCAGGTGGTCCGGGCGACGCCAAAGCGAAGGAGCGGACGCAGTGTGAAGACGCAAAACACGGCGACCGCGGTGGATTTCAGGTTTCCAGAACTCTTAAATATTTGCAGGAAAAGCGCTGGGGGGTGAAAAGCCGCTAAATCTAGCAACAACGCCACAAAGTTGGTAACACTGCATGACCCATGGGAGCAAAATCAGCTGCGTGGTGGGGTGACGTAATTACGCCGTGAAATTATATAATAATTATATATTATAATAATATATAATTTTCCCGATCAACATTGTTTTTTTTACCGGTAGCAGCACAATTATTTGTAACCAGTTTTCTTTTGTGCTAACATACATCGTGGTAGCACATTGACTGTCTTGTTTGATCAGATCACTCAATAAGTTACCACCAAATAGCACAAGTGATCCAATCACTCACATCGCTTGGTGATGTAAACTGGGACAAATTTGGACAGATTGGGGGGGGGGGGCCTTCATACCAGGATGTGCTGGACCTTGCTAAGAACTGTTAACTTCTTTTGTA
>VUQK01040047.1:0-10251 GCA_015106715.1 Bujurquina vittata
TCATTAAAAAAAAACCCTCTAAAAAAAAAAAAAAAAAAAAACCCAAAAAAACCCTGCTACCTTTTGAAATAAAAGGCCCAGCTACTTTTAAAAGAATAAAAACACAGTGAAACTAACTTTAATGGCTGTTTACCAACAGGAATACCAGCAAGAATATCTTGTTTTCCTTTCTCCAGAGTATGTTACAAGATCAGCACCATGGACAGCTCTTTCCACACAAAACACTACATGATGCTGCAACGTTTGAAGCAATGCGTTAAGAACTGAAAGACACAGTCTCACACAGAGAAACTGTGTAGCTATGGACAGTCCAGATAAAATGTGCCAGGATCAACTATCTCTAAACCCACACTTGTGAAAAAAAAAACTAAACAAGGAAGTGTAGAAATCTGCAGTAATCAACAAATGTTCCGGCGTCAGAAAGCAGCAGAGGATCATTTTTAACTGACAGCTTCAGGCGCCAACCTGACTTTTTTTTTTTTGGCTGTTTTCCTTTTTAAGCTATTAGCTAAATGTTTGGTTCATAACAGTTTTCTGTCCTTGTGTGAAGGTGGATGCGCCAAATTGAGCTGGATGTTTATTTAGCTCATTTATCTAAAAGGATGTTTGTTTAAGGGAGAAACACATTATTAAAATTCTCTTACACGCATACAAGGACACACATACACACAACTTGGAGTGATTGATAACCTTCTGTCTCCGAAGCCCTTTCAGAGTATGAAAGTAATTTACAATCCTGGGATTTTTACCAAGATTAAAACTAATCACTGAATAGCAGGCATGAGAAGGGGAGGAAATAAGTAAATTGGGATGTATTGGAGAAAGAAGAAGAAAGACGGGCTTGGCAAGAGCAAAGAAGCAGTGGAAGGGAGAGGAAAAAGAAGGGCACAATGGGAGAAAGAAAATTAGAGAAAAAGTCACACAGAGGAAAGAGGACTGGTTCTTGGTGAGTCAGAGGGCAGCTGAAGGTCTGATGGGGCAAACAGCCTTTGTTGTAATGCCAACAGTATTAGTGGGTGAACTGTAATGAGATGTAAATTGAAACAACAGATCAGCTACAAACCTGTCAGGACTGAAAATAACCTTTGGTTTGTCATAAAAACTCACAGAGGAACAAAAAGCTTCCACAGATTTACCCGCATTGTGCTTGCTGTAGAGCAATCATAAGTATAAAGACTACAAATGATTTCTTTGTCTGCACTCATGTGTGTCACCAAGAAGCAACTGTACTATAATAAATAATACACATTAAAGTTATGTAGTTCAAAACGAAATAAAATAGAATAACCACTGAAAATGTTAAACCTATTTTTTTTTCTCTTATTGGTGCCGTAATCATACACTGTCGTTACATTAGAATGAATCAGGAGCACTGCAAGTTCAGAAGTCAGTGGCTGGCACTGCAAACACTATTTCATTTCCAGTAAGACACAACCCTGTAAAAATTCACATACTACAGCACATCAGCATGAAGTAACTTTACAGAAGGGCAAGCAGGGGAGAGCAGAGCTGATGACTTCCCACATTTTAAATCTCACTTGGCAAGCACTGGTTTGCTTTGCATGCCCTGACAGTAAAAAAAAAATAGGTGTGTAGGTGTATGTCTGTGTATGTGTGGGTGGCTGGGTGGTGGGGCTGTTGTATTATACTTTTTGATCCTGTGTGGATTAGAGAATATCCAAAATAACATAAACAACTCTTGTTTTTTAAAGTCATTAAAGATGTATGCTATATAATTCATCCACCCAGGAAAAAGAACAGTTCAAAAAAAATCAGTCAAAGCCCCAAAGTAACATGGCATTCATGTCCACGATAAAAGGATGTAATCTTCCGACTTTAAGTGTATGGGCTTTCTTTTTCAAACATTTGAACATTTGTACTTTTTATCAGTTTGGTGACTGATATTTTGATTTGGGGCAATATAAATAAAACTGAACTGTATTGAACAGAACTAAAAAGCTTTAAAAAGGATGTAAAACAAATGGGACAAATGACTCATATCTTTAATTATAAGATTCATCAATTTTGGCTGAGGCTGAGGACATTGAGTCTGAATGGACCATTTTCCGCACCTCCATTACTGAGGCTGCTGCTCAGAGCTGTTGCTGCAAGGTGGTCGCTGCCTGTCGTGGTGGTAACCCCCGAATCAGATGGTGGTCACCAGAGGTGAAGGGAGCCAAGGAGAAGGAGTCTTATATTTAACATGTGGGACTCTGGAGCAGCTGACAGGAATCGGCAGGCCACGCGGGAGCGGGAGATCAACAGATGGATCAGGGCTGCTTCTGCAGTGATGCAGATGCTGCGCTGGTCTGTCATGGTGAGGAGGGAGCTTAGTGTAAAAGTAAAGCTGTGAATTTACCGGTCGATCTACATTCCCCTCCTCACCTATGGTCACAAGCGTTGGGTAGTGACCAAAAAAATAACATCGCGAATATAAGTGGCAGAAATGAGTTTCCTTTGAAGGGTGGCTGGCCTCTCCCTTAGAGATAGGGTGAGGAGTCTGGCCATCTGGGAGGGGCTCAGTGTAGAGCTGCTGCTCCTCCACATTCAAAGGAGCCAGTTGAGGTGGCTCGGGCATCTGATTAGGATGCCTACTCGCCACCTCTTTGGTGAGGTGTTCCAGGCATGTCCCACCGGGAGGAGGCCCCCACGGTAGACCTAGGACAGAGAGATTATATCTCTCGACTTGCCTGGGAACACCTTGGGGTCCTTTCCTCATGAGGTGGTGGAGGTGGCTGGTCAGAGGGAAGTCTGGATTTCTTTGATTAGGCTCCTGCCCCTGCAACTCAGCGGAGGAGAATGGATGGATCGATCTGTTTTTGTTTTTTACACCTGCTTAGCATTCTTGTTTTCGTTTTTTTTCCCACCCCAGCTAATAATGGCCATTTAATGGACTGATAGCATCCAACACAGGTGCAATTTCTTTCTCCTCATCTTTAAATCAGTTGTCTTTGCTACATCCCCAAATTCCCAGTTTAATATTTGTTCTTACTGCCCTTGTGTTCTTTGTCTCTCATCCATCTTTTGAATACCATTTTATGTCCTTATTTGAATTTTTCTTAGATTCCAACTCATCCTAACTGATTCTCCACCTCCTCTTTGTTTTGCCTCCTCTTCTTTCCTTCTTACTTAATATTTGCTCACTTCTTTTCAGTTCAGTTGCATTTTTTTCCTTTCCTTTCCCTCCTTTCTTTCCTTTATCTTTTCTTCCTATTCCTCCCTTGGCTCCAGCGTGGTATCCTGTTGCCATGGCAGCAGTATGTTAATGAGGTAGTTGATCTTTTGGCTCCACTAAACTACAGCAGTCTGCTCCTTTTTCTCCTTTGCTGATTCAATTTTTGCTGAGCGCCAGTAAACATGCTTGTCATGGTTTACTGTTCACACAAAAGCACTTGACGCAGACGTAACAGCAACATTTGAGACAGCTTCTAAACCAATCAGAGAGCTAGATCAGATCAGGAAGAAGAAAACAAAGAAGCAGACAGATCTGAGACATAACTCTGTTTTGGAGATATAGAGAACAATGTGAGACATCATCATGTACAAACACATATATAAACTCATGATGAATCAGCCTTAAATTACATAACACTGGGGCGGTGGGTGGTCTGTTTCATCATCAGCGGTCAGTTGGCCAGCAGCACGGAGATGTTGTAAATATATATACTGGCAGTTCTGATTTGCGCTTTTAATTGCACTTTACAAGTTAAATGATTTAGGATGCAATTTGCAAAGTAAATGGTCACATATCACACAAAAACAAAACAAAACAAAGCCAACAATGGGCTCTGTAAACACAGAAAACTGATATATTCACCCAGATGACCAGTCCTAGTACAGTATCCATTCAAAATGAGATCAGCAACACCATCCACACATCAACACTTACTCGGTTCTGATGCTCTGAAACATTCTGTAACTGATCAAAACTTCTTTATTTCCCATGTCCTGAAATGAGTCTCGTGCTCTTTGTCTTCCTTGCCACCACTGGAAAAGTGTCACTGCGCACCCATGATAAATTTCCACTCTGACTTAAATTGATTACCACAGCCTCTCTCCGCCAGTGCTCCTCTCTCCCTTTTCTTTGCCTCTTTTTCCCAGCAGGCTGGGTCAGTGGTGTGAAAACTGCAGAGGATAAAGTCTTAAACTTAATCTCAGTGTGCCTGCAGCACTGAAACCACACTCTTTCATGCTAATCCAATAGCAGCTTTACATAACACACACTACTTTTAGTGGTCGGGGCAAGAGAGAGCTGTCTGAAAATGACTTGCAGGGATGTGAACGAGGGGGTTTTCTTGTAGAGGAAATCAACCAACCCATCTGGGGGACAAATTATTTTTTTAAATTCGGTCGACTGAAAATAGCAAAAAGCAGCTTTAACACCTTCAACAATTGTAGCCTTTTGAATTAAATAAGCAGATCCATATTTTGAGAAATACATAGACTACATGGACCACTTCCATCTTTGATATAAAGATTATCCTACTAACTTTGTAAAGATTTAATCTAAATTAAGAAATATACAAAGTAGTATTATTAAATAAGTGCAGTAAAGGACTAAGATTTGAGCTACTCCTTTATCAGTTAGCTTAGATTAGGGTGATTTCATTTCCAATTTCTAGAACCTCGCTTGTCTATGAATCCGGTTTTGTTTAACATGTGAGGGCTCATTATTCATTCATGTTCAAATAAATGTAGCGTTTATTCAAGTAGTTACTCAACAGAACAATGCAAATGCTAAATGACCCATTAGACTAGAAAGAGGCTTTTAACTAGAATCACTGCCTCAGTTTTGTACTCCTCCACCAATGAGCCAAGTTGATTGAATCCATGTCTGTCCAGCCTCATACAATATATGCAGCGAAGGCATTTAATAGGTGCACACCAAAGATTAGCATCACTAAAGCACCAAAATGTTAAAAAATGATAAAAAAAAAAAGTAAAATCAACCAACCTTCCCCCGTCGTCCTGATTTATGGTGCTGACTAAAGGACAGATAAGTATTTTCTGATCGTGTCAGTGTGAAGGTGCTCTTTTGGGTATTACACTGCTCAAAAAATTAGGAAAACTAAGGAAACACTTGAAAGTATAACAAAAAGTCCGTTAAACTCCGGGTATGTCACTCTGTCCAGTTAGGAATCAGAGGCCATCATGAATCAATTCCAGCTGCTTCGGTGCAAAAAACAAAAAAGCAGCTGAAAGTGACACCATTGTGCATTGCAGAGGCAACAATAAGACAATCCTTAAAAAGGGAATAGTTTTGTCGGTAGTGAGCACAGATCATTGTTCTCTCTTTATCTTTCCTGACTCTCTTTTCTCTGGTTTTGCTCAGTATGACTCACTCTCTAGATAGATAGATAGATAGATATCTATACTTTATTGATCCTGAAGGAAATTAGGGAACACAGTGCTGGGACCTTCAGGGACCTCATGCCACCCTGAAGGATTTGGTTTTTTAAACTTTGGTCAGAAACATACATGAGTAGCCTGCTGGATGTCATTTAGTAGGACTCTGGTAGAACTCCTATTTCTTCCTTGCACAAAGGAGCAGATAGAGGCCTTGCAGCTGGGCTGCTGCGCTTCTATGGACTGAACCGTAGAAGGGCTTCAAGCCCCCATCTCCTCCACACTCTTCAAAATGTGCTGGGAGACAAAGCAAACCTTTAGCCACTACCTGCTAAACCATTCCCTTTTTGGGGAATGTTTTTTTCTTGTTGTGGCTTTTCCGGCGCAGCTGTTGTCACTTTCATTTGCACAGAAGAGGCTGAAAGGGATTCACGATGGTGGAGCAGGCTAACATCCCTGAACTTAACAGACTTTGTTACACAGTGATGATCAAGTCCTCCCTTACTTTTTGTGAGCAGAGTATTTTATCATATTAAACATTTGTGTGCAATTTTATTGGGTCAGAGTGAACTTCAGATTTTGGTAGTCAAAAGTTAATCATTTCAATCTTGAGTCTAAGTGAAGATTTGTGGCAAACGTGTTAACAGTATTAACCTGGCAGTTTTTGTTGAGGAGAATAGAAACTGAAGCTCCCACTTGAGCACAAGAACAGCATGCAAACGCCCCACAGAAGGAGCCAACAGTACAGCATACAATGAGCCACTGAGCAGCTGGACTAAACTAAATACAGTGCCTTTAAGAAGTTACATTAAAGGGTTATTTTACTTATTAGTATCAAATATAAAATGCTACTTTAGTATTGCAAAAAATATTTTTTTTAAAAGCACATCAATCTGTTATCTGACTAGTATAAATGCACTGTAATAAACATTCAATTTTCCTGAAGCCAGTGCTGATCAGGTCTCGGCCATTCTGCTCCGGCACACTTCAGAGTGTCACTGAGGGTGATTTTTTTTCCCTAATATCAGAGGGAAAATATGTATTTGATGTGACTGCAGAGCTTTTAAAGTCAACAAATAGGTTTGTTTATCGATATTTCGCTGCTTCTCTTCTTTTATAAAACATTTAAAGAGATGAACACAGACATGAAAAACTTACACCCACGCAGCAACACATGCACTCACAACCCCACACAATAACAACAAGAAGAAAATATACCATGAAATCTGCACTGCTGGCAGCCCACTGAGCTTCAAGTGGCATTTGCAAAGTGAATGGAGAAACATACAGGAATGAATCAGAGAAACGAGTATTAATTGTGAATTATAGCTAAAGGGAAGTGTAGTAGTCAGTTGAGACTCATGTTAGATAAGCATTCCTTATGAAACGTCTTTATTCCCGTTAGTTGCGGTGATAAGGACACAGACTATGAAAGACAAAAAAAAAAAAAGCGAGAAGTATTTTCATCACTAATAAATGCACCGAGTCATCCAGCAGATACTCCAGGGAGCTGGCACAGACAAGGAAATTAGCAGAGTGTGAAACCAGGCTCTCCAAAAAGGACCCAAACTCCTTTTTATTAAAGTCCTCACACAGCGAGGCTCAGTCGAGTTGCGATGACTCATGTTAACCTGCTGAAAGGAGCAGCAGCCTGGAGTGCTGCAAGATGAATAGGCTTTTATATTATTTGCATTTCCGCTTGTTCGGGAAGCCTCTGCAGGTTACGTGATGGCCACGGCAACTGTTATACAAGAATTCAAACTTGACTTCTGTGTCCTACTTTAGCCCACAGAGATAAGATTTGGCAAACGTGCCAAAAAAACTATTGAGAAACACTTGAAATCTTTTAGTCATATATGTTAGTTGTCCTTCTCACTTTTCCTTTACAGCTCCTGTGACACCAGCAAAGTGTTTGTCTATTTCCTGCTGTTATCTCTGTATGTTGCTGTTTGCTTGTGTGGTCACTGTTTTTTTCTTTCACTATACAAGTTTGTGTGCACTGATTGGCTAATTTGCTGGCACTCCTGTGTTGAAGCAGTGGTTCTCAAACTTTATCTGGCTTGGCCCACTTCTGACGTAGGCCATTGTCAGAAACCAGTGGACAAAAAATGTGTAATCCCCAACTGGTTATTATATACTCTCCATGCTTGGGTCACCGTATTTCCTCCTGCTCCACTAAATGACAATCTGCTACACAAGCTGCCTTTCAGCTAATGCAATTTCAGTTATCAGTTTAGTCACACAGGCCTGCAGACTGATCGGCGAACCCCTGGCAACCACTGGTGCCGAGGGAGAAAAAAAATGTGCATTTGGGACCAGTTGACGAGTGAGTGCTGCAGGTTGCTGGCAGTCGCTAGGTGAAATTAGTCACAAAGACTGCACCAAAAACCCCTTCTTGTGATTGGTTACTAGCCATAGTTTGTAGGGAACATGCTAGCTTTTCTGCAACCACTTGCCAACTGCTTGCCAAGTGGTCATGAGACAGAGAAAAGTGTCATGCAAACCAGAAAGGGAAAATGTTTTCGTTCAAAGTAAAAGTTGTGCCTTACTGTTCACAGTTTTACCACCACTCGGTGAGAAGCTGTTTTCAGACTCTGTCTTCAGTACAACCCGGGCAATCTGCTAGCAGCCAAAGCAATCGCAAAGAGGTTTTCAGTGCAGCACTATAAGATTCTCTGCAACCAAGTTCGCCCAGCAACTGGCAGCAATGTCTGGCAACCACTCACTAACAGGGAAAGCAGATTTTTCCCTAGAGAGCAGTGGTCATCAGGGGTTTGCTGAACAGTCTGGAGGGCCGTGTGACTAAACTGATACAGAGTGGGGGAGGGCACACAGTCCAAGTATAAACCAGAAAGAGTAGGTCAGACAGAAAATTAAAAAACAAACACACAAACAAACACTGCTGGCCTCATAAGAAGCAACCGATCAGAAAATAAAATAGAAAATAGATATGAAGCAAACAGAGGACCGACTGATATATAAAAGATGGGGGGGCTTTGAGCAAACCATCAAAACGGACAAAAGAAAAACTAAAAATATAGCAATGTTTACTTTTGATGATATTATTTTTTGTTTTGTTTCTTCAGTTCTGGCAGTCATTGCTGGAGTTCCACTTATGCTGACGCTGGGAAACATGCACTCTGGGCTACTTGAATCACAATTAAATTATATAACCAGACAAAGCAAAGCAGACCTTCTAAAAAATTTAGTCCGCATTGAGGAAACGCAAGCTGTGACTGGCTGCTTGTGTTTTCCGCTGCAGGTTGCTGATGCCGATAGAGACAGTTGGGAAGGAACACAGCATGAAGCAGATTTATAAAAAATTCAGCAGTCATCTTCCTCTCAGTAACATATCTAGCAAAGTCACTTCTACTGCTGCAGCAGCGCTGACTGTGAATGACCATGCTGACCATGCTGAATGAAGCACATATGAGCAAAGCAGGGAAGAGCCACACAGTCATTAATGAAACAAGGTGCTGTTGCCCCCGCCCCATCTCTTTCACTTATTTTCAGCCCCGTCCTTGTACCCAACCATTTTCAGAAGATGTTTATTGTTAAGTAACGATTAAAAAAAATCTACCTAAATCGAAGGATGAACTGGTGGTGGGTCTGCAGATAACAGACAACTTAGCAAAGAAACTATTTTAAATTGTATCTTTAGGCACTTTGTTACTAGCAGCCTGTCACAAAAACACAAGTTGTTCTCATTTCTTTAGTTGAATCTATGAAAAATGCCAAACATAACACAGTTTGACAGGCATAAAATAGTATTTTTGCACCAACAAGGTGATTCACTGAAAACTTGGCATATTTCAACATGCTGTGCAGTTTGTCAGTTTGTCTATTAACAAAAAAATGAGGAACTTGACAAGTAGAGCGCAAACAAAGAGGCAGCAGGGCTAAAAATAAATAAATAAACTATCTACAGCAGATGAAGAGAATCTGAAAGTTGCGTCCTCAAATAGGAGAAAATCCAGCAAAGACCCGGCGCAGGACCTGAGAGCTGGCTCTGGCCCTTCAGTGGATTGATCCACTGTTCACTGAAGCCTCATCAGAAATGTTCTCAGTGTAAAGGCGGCTGTCAAGAAGACGCTCTTAAGGAAGAGAAACAGGGAGAAAAGGCTGAGGTCTGCTAAATGACACCAAATCTATGGCAACAGGTCTGATAGAGGGATTAATCCAAATTTGAAATTTTTGGTGCAAATCACTGTCATCACCATCAGTTATTGTCAATATGTAGGGAAGCGGTCAGGAGAGAGGTACAATACTGAGTGTATACAGCCATCTGTAAAACATGGTGGAGGGCGCCATGTCAGTCAGTGGTGTTGGAGATGGACTTATGAACAGGGAAAAGTAACATGTCACATTCTGTTTTGCCATATACTGTATTTGTATAAATTGCTGCACTGATTTCCAAGCTTGCTCTCAAAGTATAAAGAAATATCTCAATGAAACCATCTCCTCTCTGAATGCATCTGTCCAGACTACTGGCACTTAAGACAATAGTATGGACTCTCTAATAGATAATGGAGTTCATTTATCAATACCATCTGCCTTCCTCTGTAATCTACAACTAGACGAGAAAAAAACAAAACATCGTCATTGAAAGAACAGCCTTTTCCTGCTGCCATTGACATCAGTGCCCAATAATAGTAATCAGCTCTAAATGTAGCCGGGTGCCATACACCGGCTATTAAATCTTTACATCAAGCATCATTCTACCAGCACTTTGGCAGAGAAATGTGGTCAAATGGTCCAAAGAATCCTGTGTACCAAAGTATCCAAGTGTAGGAAAGATTCTCTAAAAAACAAACAAACAAACAACCCCCCCCCCCCAAAAAAAAAAGAAACAACAACAAACCCAATCACGCCACCCAGTTCTTTTCAACCCATTACCCTTCCCCA